>VRLP01002833.1:0-77299 GCA_009660295.1 Lophius piscatorius
GTGTTCTAGTGTCTCTGTGACAAAATGACGTGTTCTAGTGTCTCTGTGACATAATGACGTGTTCTAGTGTCTATGCGACATCATGACGTGTTCTAGTGTCTCTGTGACATAATGACGTGTTCTAGTGTCTCTGTGACATAATGACGTGTTCTAGTGTCTCTGTGACATAATGACGTGTTCTAGTGTCTCTTTGACAAAATGGCATGGTTCTGGTGCCGCTGTCATACATAATGACGGGGCTCTAGTGTCTCTGTAACATAATAGCTTGGCTCTGGTGCCTATTTCATACATAGTGATGTGAATCTAGTGTTTCTGTGACATAATGGCATAGCTCCAGTGCCTCTGTCATACATAATGACAACGCTCTAGTGTCTTTTGGACATAATGGCATGGCTCTGGTGCCTCTATCATACATAATGATGGGGCTCTAGTGTCTCTTTGACATAATGGCATAGCTACAGTTCCTCTGTCATACATAATGACGTGGCTCTAGTGTCTCTGTGACATAATGACAACGCTCTAGTGTCTCTGTGACATAATGGCATAGCTACAGTGCCTCTGTTCAGACAAAAAGCAAAACTGCGTAGAGCCGTCTGTGACCAGCCTGGAGCTGAGATATCTGGACGAATTAAACTTTAGCCCCTCAACAGAAGAAAAGGGAAAACATTTTGCAACACTTATTTCATAATATTTCATAATATGGAATAAGCGTTGTCCCCCCCATGTCGTGGGCCAATCGGTGTATGATGTCACTGTCATATAAAAGTGCCTCCATCAGCTACACGTACACATTTGTTTATGGTGGCTGTGTCACCTATCCTTAATACTTTAATTTCAGTTTGCAGCAATGAACTTCAATGCTCTTAAGCTTCTGAAATGCCTGAGGATGCTGATCTGCTGTTTTACTTTAGAGTACCCGTATCATCATGCAGACAAAACTACTGATTTTGTGTACTACTACTGCCCAGCAGTGGAATTAAGTAAACATAAAGTCACAGATCAGACATCACCTGAGAGTGTGTCTCCATCGAGACAACTCATTCCGTTCTATTTTCTACAACTTATTCAGGGTAGGATCATGGCCGCTGCAGGATACGAAGGGTTGTCCCTCTCCCCAGCAACACTGGCAAGAGCTCATCCTTGGGGATCCCGAGGCAATCTCAGACAAGATGAAATGTGATGACCTTAGTTTCCCAATTATGTCACTGCAACTAAAAGAAACAGTCCCATGATAGTTCGACCTTCATAAGTAGGCATATCCTTTACCACGAAAACGTACCTCCAGATTTTGGAATTACATCGATATCATTATTAATTTGATGATTATTCAAGAATACATTCCATTCGATTTTTAGATTCTTTTGCATCATTATTTTCTTCCCTCAGAGTATTGATTTTTTTTGTTATCCCCTTTAATTTGAACATCCAGGATCAGGAAATCTAGAATATTACTAAGATCCAGATCATACTTTGATATGTGGTATGTCTTATGATAATGTGACTGTGTAATTTTTTGCCCAAGCATTGAAGGTATTATCCATAAAGTTAGAAGTGATTCTTAGACAGATTTATTCTGCATTTCAGATCATTAAATACTCATTTCAAATGTTTCTTTTTTTTAGTAAGTCTATGTTTTAATCAATCTAATAATTCTGAAATGTTATAAATTACATGAAAACAGTTCTGATAACATATCTTCCAACATTTTCATACAAAATAACTTTATTGATATTATTGTATTTTTGTGTGGTAAAACCTTATCAATGAAGTTGCAATTTTGATTTATGTTATGGAATTGCAATTTAAAATAGGTTACCCGTGTTCCTTTGAAGTCTAATTTCGGAAATGTATTACATGCAGTTCATTTGGTCTATTTTATATCCCTCATTATTTTTCATTTAAGGAGAAATTAGTCTGTGTTCTCATGGGTTAAAATATTTTAAAATCAAATGATGATCTGGATCTAATTACTTATATTCCATAATCCATTGGAACTAACGGAAACCATGGACAAAAACATGACCTTCTTGGTGAGGTAATAATAATAACTCCTCCCCAGGGTTTTCTTTGGGTACATGTGTGCAACTGTAACAGTCGAGATCTGCTGCAGCTCTAAGTCGATGTTCCTTAACCTTCATCAAAACTGCAGGGATTCAGAGACGGTAGATGTTGAGAAAATTTCAGTCACATGAAAGAGCAGCTGGATGAAATGAACATCCCCTCAAGCCCCGGACGCTGCTTCTGATACTAACCCCAGGCAGGAGGCTGAATAAGCATTATAGCCTGGTGAAAAACAGGACCATAAGGTCAGCTCATCTGCAGCAGCGACTGAAGTAACGGCAAGTTAGTGCACTGCTGTTCCTTTTGATCGCCCTCCCTCCCCGTACATTATCTCTCTCCATTTGCATCTACGCATGTTCTCAGTCACAGTCCGTTTACAAGATAATCCATGAGTATTTCGTAAACATTTTATGCCATTATCGCATTCTCAATCTGAGAATGGGAGATTTTAGGTTATGACCGCAAACATGATACTTCCCCTTCAAACAGGATACTCATCAACAGAAAGTTTGCACAACTCATCAAAAACTGCTGGTGTATGTGGGTCGTGTGTGTGTGTGTGTGCGTCCGTGTGTCTGTGTGTCTCTGAGTGTGTTTGTGTTTGTTTGGATGTGTGTGTGCAAATGCTTGTGTGCGTGCGTGTGTGTGTCCGTGTGTCTGTGTGTCTATGAGTGTGTTTTTGTTTGTGTGGATGTGTGTGTGCAAATGTGTGTGTGTGTGTATGTACGTGTTTGTGCGTGTGTATGCGTGTAAGTATGTGTGTGTGTGAGTGTGTGTATGCATGCGTGCTACGTGCGTGCGTGCGTGTGTGTGTGTGTGTGTGTGTGTGTGAGTGGGAGTGGGTTGTTCTAAAAAGAACGAACAGCATTGATTCTACAGAGTCAACTTTAATGACAAACTTGTATACTTTCTCAATTTCTTACCATAAAGACACATTTTATATTTTTTCAGACCATCATAAAAGATATTTTCTATGATACAATGATAAGCTGATGATGTTAATAAATACAACTTATAAAGTTATTCAGTCAATGCTATGAGGAAACTTTTTGAGGGAGACCAGTTGCGGGGGTCGTTGCCACAATGGAACCAGATGGGTTCCGAGGGCCCGACATTATGTGACATAACATTGTATGTAACATCGATTTTTGACAGGAAATTCTCTCTCTCTCTCTCTCTCTCTCTCTTTCGCGCTGTCTCTTTCTCAATCCCCAATCACCTGTGTTGAACAAGTACTCCCCCCGATTAAACTCCTTTTTGAGGATATAATAATCCTTGATAAATTGGGAAAATATTATTTCTTCCCTTTTTCAGGAGATGATAATAGATTTTTCAATAGAAATGTGTTTTTCCTTTTTTTTGTGTGGTGGCGGTGGCAGCAGTACTGATTATCCTGCTTAGATGTGAAACTGATGCTATTTAGCAGAAACCGCTCTTATCTGCAGTACGTACTCTCCACACATTACTTGTGTAAGCATCATGTGGCATCTCTGCCAACCCAAACATCATGTTCCCTTTGGCCGTTTCCTGTGCAGGGTAAATGCTCTTCCTGTGTGACTTCCTGGCCGACTGGAAACACATGACAAAAGTCACAAATCTGGCCAGGGGTCGGGGGCAGAGGGTGGTAAAAGGCCAGAGGTCAGAGGACAAAGATCTGAATGATAAATCAGAGGGCTGGGGGTGGAGCAGAGTTGAAAGGACAAGTGGGAAGGAGAGGGAGGTGTAAGGAACAAAGTGAAGTATAGAAAAAAGTGTGTGTATGTGTGTGTGTTTGTGTGTGTGTGTGTGTGTGTGTGTGTGTGTGTGTGGGTGTGTGTGTGTGTGTGTGTGTGTGTGCGTCTGTGTGTTTGTGTGTGTGTTTGTGGGTGTGTGCGTGCGTGCGTGTGTGCGTGTGTGTGTGTGTGCGCGTGTGTGTTTGTGTGTGTGTTTGTGTGTGCGTGTGTGCTTGTATGTGTGTGTGTGTGTGTGTGTGTGTGTGTGTGTGTGTGTCTAAATAGCTATTTTTTTGTATAATGGGGGTATAAACACACACTTTTACTTCATTCAGAGATTTTCTGCAGGCTTGGTACCAAATCCTTCAACCTTCATTTTCATATTGAATCCATTATTTAGTTTACACCACTGCTTCTGAAAGAAAAAAAAAAAAACTGGGGTTGGGAAAGAAGTTGTGTCTCATAATTTATATATGAGAAAAAAAACTGACTTGGAGAAAAGCAACTTCCTCTAAATTGGTGAGCCTATATTGGTAAACTAGACAGAACTTTCAGGACCCCTATAAAAACCTCATATTGGGACAGTTTGAAATGACAACTATAAATCTCCTTACAGAACTTATGAAGGTTCTGTCTCGCTCTGAGGCCCCCTGCAGTCTAGGATCTCCTATGCGTCTAATATATATGAAAGCAAACATCCTCAATACAATCGTTAGGATACAGCCACTGTTAACTTTTGAGCAGTCAGCTTCCAAACATTAAATCCTAATTGAGAAGTATTATACGGATTTTCAATACCAGTCTTGGAGGAGAGATAATACACTAAAAAAATAAAAAATAAACCCTTAAATACTTAAACCACACATCCCAGATCTGGATGATTTAAGTATTCCAGTTGAAAATCTTCATTGATTACATAGTGTAATTTGTTGAGAACAAAATAATTTAAGAGCAATCAATGGAAACCAAAATCATAACCCACTGAGGACTGGATTCAGAATCTTACTCAAAATTAAAGTGGAACAACGAGATCCCAGGCTGATCCCACTTTGGTGAATTTCCTCAAGACAACTCATAATGTGGTTCAGTAGTGTGTATGGCCTGCACGTGTCTGTATGTACTCCCTACAACATCTGGGCCTGCTTCTGATGAGACAACGGATGGTCTCCTGGGGGATCTCCCCCCAGACCTGGATCAGGGCATCAGTCTGTGGTGCAATGTGGGATTGAGTCGGCGTCTCCAGACTCTCTCACGTCTGTCACATGTGTTCAGTGTGAAACTGCCCTCATCTGTGAAGACAACAGGGCGCCAATGGCGAATCTGCCAATTCTGGTAATCTCTGGCAAACGGCAATCGGGATGCCCGGTGCTGCCCGGGCATGGGGCCCGGGCTGTGAGCACAGGCCCCATGTTTTGACGTCGGGCCCTTAGGCCACCCCCATGGGGTCTGTTTCTGACAGTTTGGGCATAAACTGGCACACAAGCGGCCTGCTGGAGGTAACTGTGCAGGGCTCTGGCAGTGCTCTTCCAGTTTCTCCTTGCACAAAGGAGCAGATAGCGATCCTGCTGCTGGGTTGTTGCCCTCTTAAGGCACCCTCCAACTCCCCTGGTGTACCGCCTGTCTCCTGGTATCTCCTCCACGCTCTTGACACTATGCTGGGAGACACAGCAAACCTTCAGACCATGGCACGTATGGATGAACCATCTTGGAGGAGCTTCACTACCTGAGCCAATTTTGTGGGCTGCAGATACCGTCTCATGCTACCACTAGTGGCGAGGGCACTGGAAAAATGCGGAACTAGCCAAGAACAGAACGGAATGGTTGAGGAAAGGGAAATGGTCTGTGGACACCACCTGCAAAACCACTCCTTAATTGGGGTTGTCTCGCTAATTACCTCTCCTTTCCACCTGTTGTCTGTACCATTTGCACAACAGCAGGGGAAATTGATTCACAATCATTATTGCTTGTAAACCAAAGCAGAGCACTCGTATAGCAAGTAAGTTTCCTATGCGATACAAGTTCGTACTCGTTCGTATCCGGAAAAATCCGTGAATCAAGTAAAAAAAACGCTCGTAAATTAAATCACCACTCGTAAAGTGAGGCACATTTTTTGAAGAATGTTTGCTCGTGACTCAAAAGGCTCTCAAAGCAAGGACCCTATGAGATTTAGCCTGCAAGGGCCTTCCTGGGATCGAACCCCCAGCCTTCAGAATTGATGACAACCTCTCTCTACCTCTCTAGCCACCCTCAATTCCAAATCGTTTCCTTAGTCATTATTTAGCCTCACTCATATTTCACTTCTGTCTATAGATTAGAGAACCCCCAAATGAAGTACAAAAATGATAAGGCTAACAAGAGTAATAGATCTGTAAGAAACTAATGTCATTCGTCGGATCTGAAAAACCAAGCAAATGGTTTTTTCTTTTGATTGGGAAGAATAACCACATATTGTGACTCGTGGTCATGGGATTAATCAGGTAGTAATTAATCAGGATCCAAGTTTGCTTTCATTTCCTCTCACTCAACATTTTACTGTAGCTTTTCAACAACCAACACTAAACTGGTGCAGTCACGGAGTCCACCTGCACTCTGAGCCACAATAGAAGCTTTATTACCTGAAGTACACACAAGTTCTACTACCTGCTTAGCCTCTTGTTCTCAAAATGACACCCTTTTCCATAATACGTTTACCTATATATATTCTCCAATACATTGATTATGATTGTTCATCAGCACAGATTGCAGATTGTGCTGATGAACAATCAATATTATCGTACGCGCCGAATAGCATAGAATAGTTAGGGTAGGGTACAGTGAGTTACAGTGAGAGGAGGAAGATGTAATTCCTCTGGGCCAACATCAATTTTCCCGCTCTCCTTTCACCTTGTAGCACGCTTTGTGGACATAACAGCTCTGATATTGTCCTTGGCTGGATGGATTTCTCTCTTTACTGGAGAGGAATCAGGAGTCTAGAAGTGTAATCAGCAGGAGAGACAGGCGAGAGGAGGAACCACATCTCACTTAGATTCTTGAGAACCGTGTCAAAGGCTCTGCTCAGGGGAAAGCTTTCTTTTCTGTACCTGTGCATGCATATTATCGGAAGGGAGAAAATCTATAAGAACTCTACTTTAGATATCCATATCTTCATTTATTAGACTCATTGGTAATATATGTACAAAACAAACGCCTATATTAAACATATTTAATGTATTAATAAATTTAAGGTGTCTCATAAATCCTGTTTATGCAAGTTCAAAATGTGGTTAGTTTATGATGGATCATTAATTAGCCATTGTTAACCCACAGTTTACTCATATATTAATTCGGATGAGTTTGACAGTCTTTGTACTGTAGGAGAAGGTTCTGTTCTACCAGTCAATTTGGAAGCTAATACCATGATTTAAAAATAGGCTTCTCAGGGGTATATCCCTGAGAAGCCCCTAATCCCCTGTGTTGTACAGGCAACTATATACTCTTCACATTAAATGTGAAGTTATATCGGAAAACAGTACTTTATGTAAGCAAATGCCCCCCTAGTGAGTAAAAGATGATTGAATTTTAATTATAAAAAGAAAAAAAGATAGATCTATGCATCTAATTTGGAAGGCTGAGGAATAACAGTCCCCAAATATTGGAGATAATGCTCCTTCTAGTGATGAAGATATGCAACTGATGTTTCCCAAGACCGAAAAGGTTGTTCCTCCATTTACGGAATTATAAAATTTGAAATGATCCATTGTCTAGTTTTGAGTTACCACATTAAAGGCGGCGATGACGATTCCATTATGTTCTCGACTTTTTAGGGATAGTATATTAGAAAAGAAAACATTCCATCCAATGAAAACGGCAATAAAGAGAATGGGTCCTTCATTATGATGATGATTTTTGATGCTCTTTTCTCTCAACTGTTAGTGTAAAATATGCATAAACTACAGGATTCTAAAATAACCAGGCATCACACTGTTCAACTTTCTCATTAATGAATGCAGAGTCTCTGCATTCCTCAAGAAGCGGCTGTGGAAATAACAAAAACTGAATCATCCTTCTACATTTTGTTGAGAAAATAAGGAAAAAGAAGAAGCGGCTGTGGATGAGTAAAAGGCTGAGAGGATGAGGTCAACACGTCTGCGAGAACTGGAGCAAAGATTTTGACCGTCAGCCATTTTTTTTCTGAGTGGTCACCTGAATGCATCATTATGATATGATTTATGGTCAGAGTCAATGAGACTCACGTAGAGTTTTACAGTTTTACAGTGCCTTAGGTCAAGAATTCACATTCACATGCAGCGTGGCGTCTTCAAGAGAGAACAGAGAAGCACGCCCATTTGAACACTGGACTTTTACGACCACATCAAAATATGTTGGTATGTAAATTATGCCCACCAGGAGTAGAAGGTGAGAAGGGGAAGGATGGGTGGGAGGATTTTTTTTACTGACAAAGACTACTATGGTAGATTGACAAACTTCCACGGACACATCACTGAATCAGAAACTTCTTCTGAAGAAAGATACTACCTATGGTTCATAAGGCTATCGGTGTAAATCCACAAAGAATAGTATCATTTAGATGGGTTCAGTAATTATTTTTCTAAGAATTAGTACTGTTGTGTCTTGGTGGGGGTTTGCGTTCTCTGAGTGTTTTCTAGTTATTGATCCGTCCAGCCAACAGAATTTAATGTTCTGGTTTTCTCTTTCTACTCTTATCAATCCTTTTCAGGCAACTTGTTATGTGATAACATGCAGGTATTTCTCAGAAAGAAACAAGGCAGGGATTATCGATCATAAAAAAAATGTGCTCTATCTCGCCACGGTTAAGAAAAAGTTATTATGACGCTACATCTTCAGGTTGGGGGGCTACTATGAACTGCAGAATGGGGGCATTCCATTTGAGGTAAAACGGGGAGAAAGGGGAATCTACTTGGCTGATGAGTTAAAGGAGAAATGAGAATGGACACAATGAGAGAAGTGGAAATAAAGAGTAGACAGGAAGCCGGATGGAGTAGATGGATTCAGGGTGACGGTATTCTAATATGGGTCGTCACATCAACTATGCTCTCTCAGTTAATTAGAACAAAGAAAAACCCAGGAAAGCTGGTTGATGCCAAAACAGTACCGCTGAAAGCCAGACTGAAATGTGCTGAATAGAGAAGAGGATTGGTGCACAGCAGACGGAAATGAGGACAGAATCGTGTAAATTCTCTACGTAAATCTCTTCCACATGAAAGATATTTCCTGTAGACCCAGGGGTTTAATAAGCTGGGGGGGTTGTTTTTTTTCTCATCCTGTTAGTTCACTGGGCTGAGGGCAGCTTAGCGAAAGAGGAAAGGAATGATAAGTTCTGTCTGAAGGCAGAGTGAAGGTGGACTAAGGGCGGATACAATCAGACTGTCTCAACTTTGCCTGCATTCTGGAGTGTTCTGCTGGGCTCCGGCACCTCTGATCTCCCTCATCACTTCATAATCCTGGAGGCTTCAACTGCGCCTCTGGCTAATGAATCCAACAGATTAGGAGACACATTTACTTTGAACTTGGAGTCACTAGGAGAATAAAACCTATGCTCTTTTCTTTCAATTGTCAGCTACACTGTTTGGTCAAATATGCTTTTGATCGGCTCTTTTTGTTAATGACTTCATGTCATTATAATTCCCTGGGAGGCTACATGTTTGAATTTGGCTCTCTCTTTCTCTAAAAAGTATATTCTGCCTTTGGGTGGCAAATCTTGGGGACGGCATGTTGAAATTTACTAACATTCTGTCATATGTCGCCTTCAACAGTGTTTAAAAAGTGGTGCAACTTGTTTATAGTCATTGTTTTATAATAATAAAAGTAATATTTCAGCAGAATTTATGAATTTTATCATCATATTTACTTTTCATGTAAAAATACAAATCAAATGTTTAATCAAACTCTTAAATAAAAATCTAAAGTTCAAATGTTTTGGCTTTTCCTTTAAGGAGCCGTTACAGGGAATCATGTTTCCATCCATAGTAACCACCGGTACCCTGCAGGCCAACAGTACCAGTGACGGTATGTTTTAACCCGGGCCCAGACCGATCCAGTTCAGTCCACTTAAAAGCCGCCGCTGTCCAGTTCATCACGGAGGGGGAAGAACCACAAACCCCCAAGAAGACAATACAAAAGCCTCCTTCGGACAGCGGCTTGACGTTGACACGTGGTCCGAGGGAGGAAAAAAGATCATCCTGGTGGAACTGACTGTCCCGTGGAAAGACAGTTGTGATGAAACCAGCACGTACCTGGACCTGGTCCACCAGTGCAGGGTCAAAGGGTGGCAGGCCTGGCTATTCCCTTTTGTAGTGTGCTGCAGAGGGTTTCCGGCACAGTCTGTGTGGAACTCACTCACAGCTCTGGGAATACCTGGAAGGGAGAGGAAGGCAGCGGCTCACAGGTTGATGGAAGCAGCAGAGAGAGCCTTGTGTTGAGACTGTAATAGGAGGGATGAGGTAAGCTGGGATCCAGGAGAAGATGGGCAGTGACTGGCCATCACTGCCCACCTGCCCACCAGAGGACGTCGGGGTTCAGGGTTGAACGCCCGAGAAAGTCGGTAGCCACCTGATGACATTTTCCCCTGGCAGGAAGCTGCCGTCACTGCGTCTGCACTAGATGTATCCAACAAGTAGGTCATTAGTTTAGATTTAACAAATTTCAATAAAGTAAATTTGAAAGAGTTAATCAATTTTTTGGTTTTGTTGGAAGCTAAATGTGGCAGAATGTTTTTAACGGTGATCGGGGGAGTTTTGGCCTCGGTCTCTTTAATATGATCAATAAATTCTGCCTTTGTGGCTTTGATAAAGATTATTTTTGCTGCAAGCTGTATCCTGCTGCAGTGCAGTGTGTTACTGATGGTGATGGGCTGTGAGTCTGGAGGTTCTCAAATCCTGCAGCAATCAGGCCAGATCACAGCTCCTGCAGCTGGATCAGTGCCGGTTTAATGACTCAGGTACATCTCGCCACTATTTTCTGACAGGACATGACTTCCCCAGCTATAAGCTCGGGGACAGTCATGCTCTGAAGCGTTGCTGTTTGGCATTACCCATACTGATGGAATCCATTGTTGTGTTTCTAAGCTCTGCTCGAAGGGAAAGTCTCATTCAACACACTTGCATTAAGTAGCGTCCAGAAAAATTATGGGACAGTATAGCACCTTGTGTGCAGTAACACACGTCCAGCCAGCGGAATCAATTGGAGTGGGTTTTGTGAAAGCCTTTCAAATTGTTATGGGAGCCAAAAAGTGGAGGTTATTATCGAAAGAATCATGACAGGAATTCAATAAGAAGCTTTTGTCCTGTGGAAATTTTGCTCTTCCCATAAGGATCCTTCAGTTTCTGCCTGTTTCCCCTCCCTCCTGTCTCTCTCTCTATCCCTCTGCTCCTCTGGGGGGAATGAGTTAAAAGCATAATACTGGGTGCACTTGAGCACTGAAGATCCCTCTTGAATACTAAACAGTCTTATCAAATAGCACAATGCAGCACAGGAACTTAGTTACTGGTGGACACTGCAAAGCACAGCAGACATCTAACAAATCTGCATTCTTAAAATGTTCCATTTAAAACAATTTTCCCGATGTTTGGTTATAATTTTGGTGTCAGAATGTTTGAAAACATATTGAAAATGAATTCTCCTCTCCCCGTGGTAACAGAGTCATGTGAATTTGTCTTGATGCAAATGTTAACTCTTTTTTTATATAATCAATGAACTAATAAAGTATGGAGAAAAGGTTATTTGAAGAGCTTCAACTCCGAGAAAAACTACTCCGCAAAGGTTCCAGCTGCTCAATTTTCTTTTCAGCTTACAGAAAATAGTAGCGGGATAATTAAACTGAACTTCCATTTCCCTTCACACGTGTGTCTCACCGACAAGCAGCTGCCACGAGTAACTCTGAGTTGTGGAGCCACGTCAGCGCAGCAGAAGAACACACTTTTCCTTGCAGACTATTTACAGTATTTGGTGGGTTTTTTCTACAGTCTTTCTACCCCCCAGTGGTGATAATTTAGTTATATCTTTAAACAAATGGAAGTACTATTTACCAAGAACACATAAAAAATACAGAATGCAATGTTCATAAATAGAAAATGTAATCATTCAGTGTATAAATACCTAACGACAATCATTTGATGTTTTGATATTTTGATACTTTTCCCATTTTCTTTACAAAACATTTTATATATAGTGCATCATGTGATACCTTGTTGAAGAACAATTTACATTTAACCCTCAAGATTTAGCATTTGTGAAACATGCAATATGTATTTTAAACTATAATGTATTCTTAAGTGTAATATACTGTATAGTAATGTAATATAATAGCCGTGCAGGTTCTATCAGTACCATAAACCTTTTCAACAGCTTGAGCTACAGTAGCTCTTCTGTGGAATCAGACAACACAGGATCACCTTACCTCCTCACAGGCGTCACTTACGCTTGGACTCCCATGACTCCGCGGTCAGTTCACCAGTTTTCCCAACAGTTTCGGTAGCTACTGAAAGATGAAGAGCAGGAAAACCCAACAAGACGAGCAGTTTTGGAGATGCTCTGACCCAGTCATATAGTCACCACAACTTATCAAAGTTGCTCAGATCTTTGCCCTTTTCCTTATTTCCTGATTCCAGCCCATCGAGCTCAGAGACATGAGTCTTAGTTGCTGCCTAATAATGTTAATGTTATTCGGACTCCACCTGATCATTGAAAATCCAATAAGATTTTTGTTTTTAGACAAGCCCAGGGAAACAGTAGCAAATATTTTTTAAAGATTTTCTCGTCATCTTCTTCTATTATAACCCCGAATCGTCATCGATGACCCCGCGTCCACTGTTACAGATCCTTCACGTTACCACAATAACTCAAAAACTATTTCATGGATCCATTTCAACCTTTACACCCACCCGCCACCTAAATCTTTGTGCACGGAAGAAACGGCTTTTCGGGGGGGAAAGGTCGGTTGTATATTTCCATGACTAGGGGAAGCTCTATCTCCAAAAGTTTTTCTGTCATATTTTCTCAACCCTTGGTACGATTTAGTTAAAATGATGGCGCATGTGATTCCACTCGAGGGAATCTATCCTGCATTTAGCTTATTTTAGTCTAATAGTTCATATTTAACTAATCAGGGGTATCTTTTATATGAAAAATACTATTTTTGACATAGTATGTGTGCGTGTGTGTGTGTGTGTGTGTGAATAATACAACACTAATAATTCCATTTAACAGTCTCGCCAGGGCACGATGCTAAATAATATCACATTTTGGACGGCAGACAGAAACCACAGAGTACAAATAGCAAACGTTCTTTCACTTTCTGCACTCTGCACGCACAAACAGATTGTCAGCATTGTAAAAGAACCTCAGTATAAAGATTTAATGAAACTGTGGGATGTGTCATATGGCGAAGCTTAAATGTTTAAATGTTGCTATTTCTTACTGCTCCAGCAGGGATGGAGAGTTTCCTGTGATAATCCTTATGTCAGGGGTCTCCCGCCTTCTCCCTCCGCCACCACAATTTCCCCAAGGCATAAATACTTCCATGTGTGACGTAAACTGAGCAGAACCCAAGAGCTTCTAATGTGGACGGCTATGGGCGCTGTGAGTGTTTCACAACCTGGGTGGCAGCGGGTGATAAAAGAACACCAGCAGAAACTGGACAGCTCCCGGAGCGCACATACCTGGACACAAAAATGTTTTCAAGGCGATGTGAGACAATATTTATCAGCAGGAAGAGGGAATGGGTTTGCTGGTCAGAGTCGTGTGGTGCGTCATCGTGAAAGGATCATCAATTGTTGTGGCATTGCAACAGGAGATAACACAACCTATAGTGATGTCACAGTGATGATGAAACTTCTGCTTCATTGGAATGAGGTTGAAGAACTGTCAGAACCACAGCAAAATTAATTAATACCAACTAGTTCCTAGAACCACAAAATTACCTTCAGTGATTGGGATGGAGGTTTCCCAGGCCCGACCATCTCATCTGACCTGGTATCGACTCCGAACCCAGCAGGATGAGCTGGAGAGTGTTGCATGGGAGAGAGACATCTAGAACAGTTTTCATAGCCAGGTATTCCAGATGTTACCACTTCAGTGGAACAGTGGAAGGAAATTGGAATTGAATGGAGTTCCATTGCTCTTTGCGTTGTAACATCATGAGTTGTCTCTGTTTGGATATTTGATTTGGATTGGCCTATTCTTACTTTTCATGGTTTAAGTGTAATACAAAAAATAAAATTCCTTCATTTTAGAGTGTGGATGAGAGTGAAAAACTAAATTTTCCTTCAAATGTAATCAACTCCTATTTGGCTCTTGAGTCCCTCCTACACAACATTTCGTAATAATCCCTACACAGCTTCATGAGATATCTTGGGGGTGACTGTCACTGGATCTCCAACAACAGAGATAACAAAAAAAAGAAAACTCACACATAATTACTGGCACAAACAGGTTTTTTTACTCCCTGAGGGTCTTGTGCCACGTGCTGCGAGTGTTTGGCCACCTGTACACAGATGAGTGGTGCTTCTGGATATTTTCAGAGAGGCTCAACTCACAGGGTGCATTGTGGGTAATGCTATGGGGAAAATAATTTGCTACCGGGCTGGGACTCCCTGCCAGTGAGCCAGGATGGAGGCTTAATTTAACATCTAAGAAAAGAGTGGTACTGACACAGATTTCATTTGACAGCCGCCCTCCCACTCACGCTCAACTCTCTCTCTCTCTCTCTCTCTCTCTCTCTCTCTCTCTCATTTTCACTCTCTCTCTCCTCAGTTGCATCTACACATGTATTTACAAAATGTGATGTAACATTCCCTTGAGCTGTAATCCATGACGAGTATCTTTAAAGAAGGCCTGTTAAGATGTTCATTGGAAATGACTGCGGCTGGCAGCTGAGCAGTTCCATTAACCCGCCACCAGATCCAGATGATTATAAACTTCACTCCAACACCCTTGAACTCCTGGACTGGAAACCACAGTACTGTCATCATTTTTGATATACTTGCTAAGTACAAACTCATTTTAAAATGTAATTTTAAACTCAGATGTGCATTTAGTGCATTTTTATGGAATGTGTCATCATCGTTGTGCAACCTACTTTCTGTTTTGAATCTGTATATGTATGTGTTTGTGTGTGTCTGTGTTTGTGTGTGTCTGTGTTTGTGTGTGTTTGTGTGTGTCTGTGTTTGTGTCTGTGTTTGTGTGTGTCTGTGTTTGTGTGTGTTTTTGTGTGTGTTTGTGTGTGTTTGTGTGTGTGTGTGTTTGTGTGTGTGTTTGTGTGTTTGCGTGTGTGTGTGTGTGTGTGTGTGTTTGTGTGTGTTTGTGTGTGTTTGTGTGTGTTTGCGCATGACCTCTGGCATAAATAAAGGTGATGAACTTTACTAAAATAGATCACAATTACAATTACAATTCAAAGTTTAAGTTTAAATGTTGCATTTTGTACAACTTTCCCTTTTTATACTTATTAAATACCCTTTTCTAATTATATTCCTCTACGTACCTAAAAATCGGCGATGCCATGATTACGTCCGTAATTCTTTCCAGCTGACCCCAATACCCATCTTGCAGGTGGTGAGTCTTACGACTGAGTCCGGTCGAGCCCCATGGATTAAAGAGCCCGCTGATGAGCTCCCCTCCGGTCTGGTTCCAGAAGGCGAGTTCTTACAACGTCTTTGCTGTCAATTAATTTGGCTCTCCATCTCTCTAAGTCCGCCCCTGCCCTGAGATCACTTCAACAACTTCAACAACACAGCTCTCAGGATCCCAGCGGCACACTAACATCCCGGAATCTTTGGGGGGGGGGTTCAAAAAAATAATGAAATGAGCTTCCTTCTGAGGGTGGCTGGGCTCATCCTAGAGATAAGGCGTGGAGCTCTGACATCAGGAGGGAGCTCGGAGTGGAGCCGCTGCTCCATCACGTCAAAAGATTCCAGTTGAGGGGGTCCAGGTATGTCCAACTGGATGGAAACCCCAAGGTGGGGTCTCATCTGGCCGGGGAACAACTCGGGATCCCCCAGGATGAGTTGGAGTGTTGCTGGAGAGAGGGAACGTTTGGAATACCCGTCTTAGCCGGCTGCCTCCGCGACTCGATTTTGGATAATTGCAAGAAAATGGATGTATGATTATTATACAAGTGTGCTTTTCCACATGTAAACATTTCAAAGTATGACTTTTAATGGTGCTTTTTCACATATTACTTATTTCACTTGTGCAAAGAATCATAGTAAAATTCAACACAATTAAAGACACATAGTCAAACACTTATACTAAGGCAGCAGATTTTAAGATTGTATGTGAAAATAAAGAAATTATTATACGGTCATAGTGACGTAGTGATGTGGGATGTAAAGAAATAGGATTCATGCCCGCATGACTTCAGAGGCCAGAGGAACAACCGAGTTCAACAAACAGCTACTTCATGCAACGTAAGTTCCAACAGGACTGTTTGCTACAGGACAGCAACTGTTTGCAGATGTGGATGATAAAAGTTTGACTCAGACATTTGTTCAGGTGTAATAAATAGTTATAACATGAAAATAAATTCCATTATGATCCCTGGAGTGTTGTCCATAACCTCACGACCTTCAATAAGGACAATATCTGCAGTATGCAAAGCTGGAAGTCAACAACTTTGAGTTATCTGCCATCATCTCTTTGCGAAGGAGGAAACAAGTTTGTCCGTATAATGCATGTTGCCATTGACACTCTAAACCGTTCTTTACACAGACGTACATGCAAATACAGTCATGAGTTGTGAATTAGGGACCCAGATGTCCTTGGCTTATGAACGCGTCCCAAAAAAGCATTCCACAAATTCAAAATGCAGCTTCAAAATGCTCATACCAAGGCTGTTTACAGTGGCCACGTAGCTCTCATCCACAGCTTCCACTTCCGCTGATGTTCTCTCGCTAAAATCAATGCAATCAATACAGAACAAGCTACTCAGTGTGACAAATAGGGAAGATTGTGATCGTGTTTGAGATTCCTTTCACACCTACTTCACACATCAAGAACAAACCAGATGCAAAGATGTCCAAATTGTGCAGCTATTTTAAACATGAGGTTACACCTTACATAATGATAGAGGTACCAGATATTGAGGGAAAACTGGGAAGGTGCTCAGTGCTGGTAGGAAGGGTGCTGTAGTTCCATCTAGTGGTCACTAGGGAATGTCGACCACAGCCTATTCTATTATTATCTGGTTTGGCACACTCTACTCTTCTTAGAAATTAAACACGCATGTGCTCTGAATGACGTTATTCTATTCTTTTATGCCGAAAAAAGACCCTGACTGAAAGAGAGTCAGGGAGGATGGATTCAAATTCAACATAACTGCGTTTAGTTCATGCAACATAATTGTTTTATGTAAGTAAAACTTGAGTTAAAGGGTCTGAGGCTTAAATCATTTTTTTAAACCTCGTCTGTCAAATAATCCCTTTTGTTTCTTACATTCAACCTAACGGTGAGACTCACAACTTGAATACATGGTTTGGGGACTTTTGCTTAAATGTTCTTAGTATTAATTAATATTTTTCCCCGTTTATTAAACTTAATTTTGTGGGACCACTTGACATGATTAAGTTAAGCAAAATTACTTCCTTTTTTTTCTAGAGTGTGTGTGTGTCTGTGTGTGAGTGTGCGTGTGTGTGTTGATGTGGGTGTAAAAAACTCAAAGTTTCTTATTCATTAGTTTTACTGGCAAACCGGACTTCATCAGACAGAAAAGTAAAATTAGTCACATACATAGAGTTGATCGGAGATTCCATGATCATCTAATAAATAGCCATTAACTCTGTCCAAAGAAAACACCCCACCTCTGTGCAGAACCAGTTCAAAGCAGATTATTATTATTATTTCACCTTCCGACTTCTTTTCTATGACCAATAAGAAATCACAACATGGATTTCTCTCTCAACAACAGCAAACATTTGTCATAAAATGCACACATTGTATTTTTTGCAGGGCATTTGGGAACTGTTTATCCTTTTAAAACATAATTATTTTATGTGGTATTGTAATGCTCACTTAAAATGAAATCCAAAACCATAAGAATGCATCGTTACAAAAATGAAAAAGTTTTGATGAATGACTAATAATAATCAATAACACTAACAAGATTAAATTTTCTCTATACGTAATTCCAGCTGAACCAACTTCCATGAGGTAGCACAATAATAACACAATTTATTCTTTTACTTTTATTATCAGTTTATTATACACAGTGAATACATACAGGACAATGATATAAAATTAATGATCAGCATTTTTACCCACCCTGAACAGCGGTGGGCGGCCCCTTTGAGGGGCGCACACTGGGGTTCAGGGTCTTGCTCACGGACCGTGAAACATGGAGACTGCAAGGAATTGAACCGCAGATCTTCTGATTCAGAATCACGCAACTGTATATAAAATGATAAATAGATGTTATTATTGCATATTCTATAATAAACCCATAGCTTTATACTTTTGTTTAAGGTCTCAGATTTTAAGTGTGAAACCTGCTGTCTTCATTTTGAGACTGCTTGTGCGGAAAACAGGGGAATAATTGAGAGATTTGTGTGCTGCGATAATAACCTGAAGCCCAATGTCGGAAAAAAGAGTTTGGCTTCACTGGAAGAGACATAAACACAGAGTGAAATGATTTGAATCGCCTCAGGCCACGGCTATCGCAAAGGCATAGCAATGTTATTATCTCGTGGATGGTAGTTTAAATGAATAAAACGCTCAGTGATTCCATCCAATAACTTCATGCTGATTATTATGTCATAATTCTGTCACTGATATCCCTCCTCAGGCTGCCCACCAGTAAGCCAATAAAATCTGCAGCTTGAATTCCAACCATTCTTCTTTTTCTTTTTTTCTTTTTTTACATTTTCCTTTATTGATAAAGAAATAGACTAAGATAATATGAAACATTAAAGAAAAAAAACGTCCAGAGCACCATTCAGTGTGTGCAGACACCTGTTCATTCATCGCTCATTTAACAGGATAAATATTCATACAGTCAAAAATAAAATAAAAAAAACACAATCACAACAATGAGTTCAACACACGTATATATAAAGCATATAGAATTTCCAGAAAATAATATTAATACCCTCAAACAAAACAAAAAATCAAAATCAAAATGAAAGGAAATACAAAAGAGTCAATCTATACAGCGTTTGTCATGAATAGCAGTGTCACACCCGTCGACGGCATAAGAGATACATAACAGTAAATATCTGAACTGGAAAGGAGTTGAAAATATATGATTTACACACACAAAATAAAAAACAATGACCTGATACATCAAAAAGAAAACATGAAACTGTTTCAGCATATAAAAGATTTGCTCTGTACCCTTATTTTACAGAACTATAAGTTTGTTCTAGAGATGAAAGTGGGAAACTTACTCGACATTTTCAATGCATGGACCTTTAGAAGGACTGTGGTTCTGGTGGTTTCTGGTGGTTTATGCTTGCTATTTGAAGATCAGTCTGTTTCAGAAGCAAGGCAGCAGTCAGCTGACTCTCCAGTGTGTGGAACAATGGGTGCACACTTTAGAGTTGAGATTGTTTGAAGTCTGAAGACGGGGAGGGGGGGTGTTTCAGCCTCAGATCATAAAGGAGTGAGTCTGTTTGTAGTGTTTGAGCTGTTGAGAGCAGAGAGACAATCGATTAAGGATTTTTCTTTAATTAGCTCTGAAAAGTGATATGAATAACTGGAGTTTTAAAGCAGCTCAAATATGTAGCGACAAGAACACAAACCCCGACGCAATAACAATCCCTCCGATCACTCACGTTGTGGAACGGAGGAGGTGGAGGAGGAAGGTTGGTGCTGAAAGACAAAGTGTGGCGGATCAGTCTGAGCCGAACCAGGCGGTAACATAAAGTCACAGGCAAAACTAAAATCAAAACTAATCTTCTCACCTTTTTATTTTCTTGTCCTCTGTTGGAGAAAACGACAAAGGAGAAAGTTTAAAAAATGGCAACGTTTACATTTTTCATTATGGGTCTTAATCTGTTGTTTTTTTTGTCTCTTTACCTCCTTACAATTGGATGAGAAAAAGTTACCAGAAAAACAATGAAGTTACCTTTAAATAATAAAATATAACTTGAAAATCAGCCAAACATCTTTTATCCCTGACAGGGACGTTTGGAAGGAGAGTTGTTCTTCGTCTGTTGATGGTTGTACTGTTATGGCTGGCTGGTGCAATTTGTATAATTAATAACGGTAACGATGATGACAATAATGGCAATGATTGAAATTGTTATTATTACGTTATAGTTGGTATGTTCACTTCATAAAATATTGTTTCATCATCTTATCCTGATCCAGTTTCATCAACCCAAATAAGACACAGGGACTGACACACACCTGCACACACCTGCACACACTACTGATTTAACTTCTATCAGGGAATCCTCTTATATACATATTGCCATTTTTCTGCATTTTTTTTAATCAACATTTCATTGGAATGGAGCATAAAACATTTACTTCTCACCTCTCACACCCTTCTCTCATAGTTTTTTGTCATTTTTGTACCCGTTGAAATAAAAAACAGGAGACGCCGCTGGCTTTAAAGAAAAATAGTTGGGTTGAGACTTGGGTGTTTGCGAAATACTTGACACGTTATTTGAAAACCCTTATTGTGTTACAAAAGACATGTCTGTAAAGTTCTGAGTCAGCTTTGTTTGTGTAAAGAGAATCTGAATTCAACAAGGCTGGAAGGTGGAAACTATAACAACCTAAAGATCTGAAATCTAATTCATCATATCGACACAACACTCCAAATTTGAAATTCAAATTCACTCCACACCAAACCGACTGCTTACTTAATGGCATGATAAGAGAGAGGTTGAGTTTTATAAATAGGTTAAATATAAGAGTATAATCATATTAAATAAGACACCACTATGACACAAGTGTCACAAACCATTTAGATGCTTCGAAAGGTTACTTTTTCAACTTCATCCTTTATGTTCAGTGCTACATTTTTGTTACTAAATGTAAACTTTAGTCCACTTGGCAAATTATGCTTATGCTTTTAGAATATATCCTGTATTGAATTAAACCATTTTTGAAAAATGTGATTTAAAACACAAATTTTGGGGATTTTAAATTTTAACCTCCAGTTTGGTCGATATGGTCTGTATAACATTCCCTACATTCTTTATTGAAGGAGAAGTGTGTTTGTGGGTTAACCTCCAACATTTTTGAATCTCCTATCTTTGCTTTAAAGATTTCATTGATGGATATTCATATCAGTGAATAGAAATGCCTGGAATCTAAGTAATGCTTAGATGACTGGTTGGAAAACTGGGGCATCTTTTTCTCTCTTTGTCACACAACACACGGAGCTTGACTCACTCTTGCAGCAGCCTCGGCGTCGGCAGACGCAAACACAGATGCAGAAGAGGAAGAACAGCATCAGAAAAGCTGCAGCTCCTGATATCAAGATGGCCATATTCCATGGATCTGGAAGAGGAGAAGGAGAGCAGCTCGTGAGCCTTTGATGAGTCGAGCGTGACCTTTGAACTTACACCAAACCTACTCACATTCAATGACTTTTAGTTGTTGCGCCACACAGCTCTTGGGTGCGCCCACACTGTTGGAGGACTCACAGCGGTACATCCCTCCGTCTGTTTTGGACACGCTCTTTAACTTCTGCTCCAGACAAAGACAAGGTGAGAGTTTAATTCCACAGATCTAACAGTGTGAGTGTGTGTGAGTGTGTGAGTGTGTGTGTGTGTGTGTGTGTTTATCTGTGTGTGTGTGTGTGTGTGTCTGTGTGTCTGTTTGTGTGTATGTATGTGTTTGTGCGTGCGCATGTGCGTGTGCGTGAGTGTATGTGTTTTTGTGGGTGTGTGTGTTTGTGCTTGTGGGTGTATGTTTGTGTGTGTGTGTGTGTGTGTGTGTGTGTGTGTGTGTGTGTGTGTGTGTGTGTGTGTGTGTGTGTGTGTGTGTGTGTGTGTGTGTGTGTGTGTGTGTGTGTGTTTGTGTGTGTTTGCGTGTGTGTGTGTGTGTGTGTGCGTGTGTGCGTGTGATTGTTTGTGAGTGTGTGTAAGTGTATGTGTGTATGTGTATGTGTGAGAGTGTGTGAGTGTACTGTATGTGTGTGTTTGTGTGTGTGCGTGTGTGTGTTTTAGTGTCTGTGTGTGTGTTTGTATGTGTGTGTGTGCGTCTGTGTGTGTGTGAGCGTGAGTGTTTGCGTGCGTATGTGTGTGCGTTTGTGTAAGTGTGTGTGTGTGTGCTTGCGTGAGTGTGTGTGTGTGTGCGTATGTGTCTATCTGCACCAGTGTGTACTCACCAGTAAGCCTTTGTTGATGTCGATGCTGTACGGCGTGTCTGCTGTGGCGGTCAGAGCTTTATTGTCTTTGTACCAACGGTAGGTGGCAGGAGGAACACTGAGTTTGTCCTTGCAGAGAAGCTCCAGTCCTGAACCCACAATAATGGGGCTCGGCACCTCACAGGACGGGACATGAGGAGGCACTGAGGGGGCAGAGAGGAGAAACAAACAGAGAAACAGCAAAAGAAAATCAAAACAAGATATGACAAAAATATTATGGAAAAGGCTTTAAGGTTAGAGAATTCCATCTTAAAAACTGAACTTGAGAATAAATTGAATCCATGCAAACTCCACTCAGAAACACCCAATGTCTGTATTCAAACGTTCTTACTGAGATAACGGTGGAACGCTTCTACATCAACCTTTATAACAATATTTACAATCCAATCTCATTTCACATTACATGTCAAATAAAAGAGGATATTCTCTCTCTGTCCTCTGGCCGTGGCTCCACAGACCACATTAAATGTTAAATATGCTTTCCTGAAACGCACAGAGGTTTCCCGTCATACCGAGCACATTGAGCGTGACAGTGGCCTCTCCCAGGTTGATGTTATCCTCGCTCGCAGTCACCTCGCAGCGGTACTCGCCCGAGTCTCTCTGAGTTACAGCGTGTATCGTCAGCGTCGCTCCATCCATCTTGGCCCGTCCAGCATAAGACCCTAGAGTGTGCAGCGATGGAGACATGATTGAGGATGGAGTGCAGCTTTACTAAGTGTTAAGAAATAATCAATCAAAGGTAAAAGGTCTGATGAAGGGATGATGGAGAGAGAGGAAGCTTTGTTATTTTTGGAGGAGGTGAAGGAATGCAGTGAAGGTGTGTCAACACTCACCGGTGAATTTGTGATTAAAGTAAACAAAAGTCACCGCCTTCCCTTTCTTCTTCCACTCAATCCGGGGGTTCTGATCTTTCTCCGTTCTGAAGTCACAGGTAAGAACAGCATCTGGTGGGACAGAAAAGCAGGAAGCCAAATAAGACTGGCGTTCATGAACAGATTCGTCTTAATAGGCGTACCGATGAGATTTAAAGGACAGTTCCACTGTGCAATAACTGCTTGTTTTGGTGCATTTATCTCACCATGATGTAAATTTGTATCTGTTATTATCTCATTAAAAGAAACAGGACATGTAATTAATATATTAAATCTGTATCCATCTGCTTTGTATTGGAAAGAGAAGTTGGAAAAACGGAAATGATAGAAGATCTAATATTTGCCCCAACATTGATCATAAATGTACACATGAATATAATTCTTGTTAATGCTAATCATATTGTTGTGATTAGGCTAAAGGAACATTGCAAAAATAAATCCCGTAAACCTTCATTTATGAAAATCATCAATACATTCATTTCATTTTCAATCCCAAGTGTTGTAATCAGGAGTAGTTGAGTATTTCCTCTCTCACGACTTCATTATGTTTGTGAACTTCTGGCGTAATAATGACATCGTTTATGGTTCTTCATCACTCAAAATCAAAGCCCACACTTAGTATTTAACAGATTAAATATTCACCATTATGACTGGTCGGGAATTGTATTTGGTTCGACATGAACATCAGAAATTATGATGATTTTTAAAAAACCCTACTTTCTGCACTAATTGATGTAATTCCTCTCTCTGAAGTCAATTACGATGAACGGTCAACACATGTAGAGACGTTATCGATGGTTTCATGAAGTATGCATGAAATAATTGAGTCATCCTGAACTTAAAGCATCACTAATTATGTATTTACTTCATAACAATGTAATTACGATTTAATGAGTAATCTGATTTAAAGGTAGAGTTCTGGCATGTTCGACTCTTCAAGTCTAATAAAAAAACATTTATAAAAAAACAAATAAATGAGATTAGTAAAGTCAAATAAAGTCTGCATAGTCTCACCTGTGTGCTCGTGGACCTCCACCTTAGGATTACTGCTGCTTACTGTCACTGACAGACAGACAGGACCTGCAGGGGTGACAGGAAGCATCAACGCTTTTAGGTAAGACAGTTACTTTTTGTCACATCTTGTTACATCTATCACATCATAAAGTTTCACAATGTGTACCAGATGCAAACAGAAAGAGTGAGAACACCATCTCTCACTCCATACAAACTCCTACACTAAATATCCACCAAAGAATATCTGCATATCTGCTCTCTCTTTATGTGGACTCACAGAGTGTCGGGGAGAGAGAAGACATATGGGATGTTTAGCGGGACCCTGGTGGTACCAGGAGCGGTTTTGTGTAGGAATGTGGGTGATGGATGTTTGTCTGACAAGCTCTTTTATCCTGACCTGATAACCTCCTTCACTAATCTATACATTCATGTGCACACAGACACACAAACAGAAGAGGCTGCATTCCTTTACAAAAATGTATTAAAGTATACAAAATACTACAGTACAGTAGTACAAAAGGGAAAAAAATCATATATTTGAAGTAATTACCAAGCTTATTACGCCTAAAAATAGTTTTAGTCATTTTTAATTCTTGTTATGATTTTCACAAATTACCCAGAATTTCTTTATGTCTCCTGTGTGTGTGTGTGTGTGTGTGTGTGTGTGTGTGTGTGTGTGTGTGTGTGTGCGTGTGTGTGTGTGTGTGTGTGTGCGTGTGTGTGTGTGTGTGCGTGTGTGGGTGTGTGTATGTATGTGTGTGTGTGTGTGTGTGTGTGTGAACGTGCGTGCATGTGTGCGTGAATGCGTGCACATGTGTTTGTACTGGACACGTGTGTGTAGTGGACACATGTGTGTGTAGTGGACACATGTGTGTGTAGTGGACACATGTGTGTGTAGTGGACACGTGTGTGTAGTGGACACATGCATGTGGACCAGGCTTTTCATCTGCAGACAAAGCAGCTCTTCATGACAGTAACCTTATCCCTCTCAGTTGGCACAACACTCACACATACACACACACACATACACACACACACGTACACACACACACATACACACAAACACACACACATACACACACACAAACTGACATCTGTGTCACACACCATTTTAACCCTCACCTTTTGCACCTATGTTTTACTTTGCCCCTCTCCCATACTCAAACCAGATTCATGTTTTAACAGTAGACCTGAACTTTGCAATGAATATTTAACCAAGCACACTTGAAGAGGATGAATTTCAAAATAAAAGACAAACAATAAATGTCTAGTTAAACAGGACCTAGTGTCCAATGTAACGTTTTGTCATAGTCGTCATAGTCAAATACTTTTTTACAATAGGTTAAATTAAAGTGGTTAGAAAGTGCTTCAAATCAGCGTCAGATTCAGAATCTCAACTCATGGCAAGAATATTGCAAACAGGACCCTAATCAGTGTTGTTCTAGGAGTTTTAATCTCTGCAGGGACATTTGGTCCTCAGGAGTAAAAAAACAAAGTTCAAAACACACACATAAAAGCTGCAATTATCGACATAAAGCATGTTGTTTAAAATTCCCACAGCGACTTCAAATGCATTTTTTTCAGATCGCAAATGGTCTTTTTCATCTCAGTCCAATTAACAAGAGGGTCAGTCGGGGGCTAACTTCAATGTGAGAGGGTGGGATCTCCTCCTTAATGCCATGTGATGTGTCTCATCAGCCTGATGATCTCGGGTTCAAGCAGCATCAGAGTGTAAACATGAAGTGCAGCCACAGCCACTCCCCTGACAATCTCAGCCTCTCTGATGCAGTCCCTGAACACATCACACCTCCTCCTTAACATGCACAGACTCAAATCACACACACTAATTATCAAGTAAACATTGTAACAAACCAAGTAATCTGCATACAGCATTACTGAGAGACTGGAGGAGAATATCTATAACGAAAATGTAATTATACCTGTTATTTTGCATTAATATATTTATGTATTTATTCATTTATTGAGCTGTTTTGCTCATTTCTATCCAAAATACATTTAGAAAGCGTTACAAAAAGAAGAATACTATTATGTTTTATCATTATTCATGTATTTTCTCTTATTGAATGATCTGAGTTGTATCAATACTCTTTTGAGATACTGGAGTAAAGAAATTATTCATGCAAAATCTGTAATTGGCTCCTGGTGGAGGATTAATATTTTTCTCATTCCTTTCCATTAAAATTCTGACAAAAAATATAATTTGAAATAAAATATTGCTGCAATAAAAGCCCATGTGAAAATGTACATTAAAGAAATATCACACAAAGCACACCTGTGGATACCAGAAGTCCTGTTTCAACACCGATTCTGTTTACATTGGGCCAAAACCTGAACCGCTTCTTCAAAGAACAAATTCTAGTGATTGGGTATTATGGTGATGAAGACACATAGCTTTTCCCTCATTAATAATGTCAGTTTAAAAAGATAAATAAAGTTCTGAAAACCAGAAGAAACTCACAATGCAATAAGGCGAGGAGGAGATGCAGACTCAACGTCTTCATGGCCTTCATGTTTAGTCACGGTGAGTTCAGATCCGTAGCTTTGTGGGTGTCCACTCAATCTGGATGAGATTACTCCAAACTCTGCAGCTTCTTCGTCAAGTTTCATCTGCTGCACACACGTGCACTCACAGGACAACTGACGGGGGAGCGGGTAGGAGGGAAAGCTGCTGGCGGGTGTCTGTCCAGCAGACCACTGCCCTCTCAGGAGGCAGAGCAGAAAGGAGATAGCAGATTGTTGTACTTTCTCATGGCCCTGATCTTTAATCTTTCCTGGTTGTGTCCTTAGTATCTCATAAAGCATCACTTGGACAACGCCTTGTGCATCTTAGTATATTTGAGTGACATTGCAATGCAATAATTGGCTGTGGATTCATTTAGATTAATCATAAGGGGAAGGTTATGTGTTTTGTACAATCATAAAATAGTCCAGGTCCGAAAAGTGAACATCATACACCCCCAAACCACAGCAAGTCACGAAACCCGATTAGACTGAAGCTATCTTATTAGGGTAATGGGAGGCCATATTGCAGAAATGTTCAAATTAAAATCCAGACAGATTCCAAGAACTTTCAAAGACTATATACTTCTTTTTCCCTTTTTTAAAAGTTCTGGTGAAAACATCCTCATTTTGTGTTTTGTTTTTTTTAGCTGAATCACTGGGTAATTATTGGCCTTATGGATTTACACCAGACTTGCATCAATGTGGTGTTTGATAACTTTGGCTCGTTTTGAGGGGAAGCATTATCAAACATATTAACCAAGTGACTGTTAATATCATCTAATGTGTGCTCTGCTTGAGGGTAAGCATTATCAAATATAAAATTCACCTACTGACACGTAATATTAGGCTACATTAACTCTGTTTCAGGCTGAGTGTTATCAACCATCAGCTAACATTTGAACTCTTTGAAGCTAAGCAATATCGCATATTTACATTATCCCACTGATAACTAATATTAGCTAACATTTACTCTGTTCCAGGCTGTGAATTATGGAAAAAAAACATCCTGCTGATATGTAATTTTAGTTAGCATTAGCATGACTTGAGTATAACCACTAACAAATAAAAAAGTTTCCTTACTGATAACTTATATTAGCTAACAACAGTTCTGTTCAAAGCTTAGAATTATAATCAGATACTGTATAAAGGATACCCTACTGACAGGTAGTATGACTTATTACCTTCGCTTGAGGTTTACAAATATGAAATATAAGTGTTACCTTATTATTAAAAAAAGAAAAGTTAGCTAACGATAGCTCTGTTTCACAGAGAACGATAAATGTTGTTATCAAGCTGCTTTAGTATTAAATCATATCATGTTAACTGCAAGAGCTTCATCAAAAGAGGTTACCAAAAAGAATGCTTTATTCATCATATCTACACCGTGAAACATGTTGAAAATGTTCCGTACAAAGGTTGAAATAACGTGGAAAATGGCACACTGTGTAACAAATTGCATGCACTCAGCATTATAGTGGTAAACTCCAGCATGAGATGTACAGTGTGTTAATTCATCGTGTAATTTTTGGTCCACAACATAGAGGGAAGCAATAAAAAAAAAAAAACATTAGAATGCAATTAATAATTTGCCATATAAGATTAAATATTGCATAAAAAATGTTGCTTTAGACAATCTGCAAGAAATTCCAGCAAATGTACATTCCTGGACTCTTTCCATTTTATGCAACTTTATAAATAAGCTACACTATATTTCACAGTTAACCATTTCTCCAATGGTCAAGCAGCTATACAGTTAAGCAATTTTTCTCTTTACAATTTGAATAGCAAAACATGAATTCAATGCATGAATTTTTGCATGAAAGCATCTACAAAGAAAAATCAATCAGGTGTATAGAAACAAATCACTCTCAAATGAATCTAAAATAAAATGATTTAATATAATGTAATCCTCTATCTGAATGTTAAAAATTAAAGAGAGTTGAGAGTTTTCCACATGTTAAAAGAGGGTAGTAGGCGGTGCAGAGTTGGAACAGCTGCTGGTCCAGCTTCTGTGTCCTCGGCTATTAGGTTTCTCACCGCCAGCACCAACACAACAGCACTTTGTCCCCCACTGCAGTTAATGGGCACACATGCACACATTTGCAACCATATGCAGACTCAAAGACACACACAGCGTTCGTACAGGCGGACACGTGTGTGTGTGTGTGTGTGTGGAAGCGCACACATAGCCAAAGAGAGAAACACAAAGTCTCGAAATCTCTGCTGCGGCACCTGTTCACAATCAGCCGTCCCAGCTGCTCCACTGATGTCATGTGACACACAGAAACACACGCACCTCGATCACACCAACTGCTTTACACAAACATGTTTTACAGAAACAATCTGCACCATAAACCGAATCTCATGTGGACCAAACGTAGATGAAGAAGTGCTTATAAAGGCCTTATCTTTGACCGTCAGGTCATTTCAAGGATCAAATATTTCTAGACTGAAGTATAAAGCTAAGCGGGATGTAAGGTTAACTTTATAGCTGTTTCAAAACAGCTTCAAAGCTTTTTGTTTTTCCGTTTTGATTGTTTTTGTTTTTAATTTTGGTGACATTTTGCACAGTATAGACCAGAGAAGTGGCTTCTATATAATACCAACAATTGAAGTATACAGATTCAGTTTCACAGAGGACCGATCACCGCAGAGAGGGAAACTTGTGTCTACCACTCCACTGGATTAGAGTCTCGTGTTTATGACAGGACAGAATGTAAACATGTATGATCCCCTCCAAGGCTGAATTCTAACATATGAAAGCTTAGTTAGATCATTAGGCGTCCTTCTTTTTGCTGATACACAAAGTAAACTTTTCTTAAATCAACCTGATTATAAAATGTCCGTGGGGGATTTGTGGGAAAAGAAACTGTTGAAGTGTTATTTCTTTTGTTGGTTGTTTATTTATGTGCTTTGCTTACATGATATTCGAAAACATCTCTACCACTCATATCTCACCCTAAGGGGAAATAGATCTATTTGATTTTGGGGATGGATCCAGTCTCCCTTTAAAGGTTGGCGGAGCAAACCAGGAGGATCAATACATTTAATGAGTTATGAGAGTTTAATTTGGATTCAATGAAGCCTGGTTTCTGCTGAGACATGTTAGTTTGAAAATGACACTGTTACCAATACCAGTAGCCTTAAAGAAAAACCAATAGGACACTTAATGCAATTGTCTCTATGCTACTAAAACATCCAGCTCGAGTAGGAGTCATAGCTGTGATGGTATTGGACCAATCATACACTTAACTTTGAACCATAGAATGCATACAGTTATTGTCAGAGGCAGAAGCTGAGAGCAGTCATGGTGGCAATATTATATTAATAGATTTATAAGAACCATTTTTTACGCTTTGAGTGGTCGAGCAGACTGTAAAAGCTCTATATAAGTATAGTCCATGTACCATAAGCACCATATTTTCAACTAAATCGGACCAATGGTTGGGTAGTTCTGTCTGAAAATTATTGTTTTTCATAAAAAAAAGCTCCCCCTAGTGAGTGAGATATGAATTCATAGAGAAAAATATGATATATAAAAGATAGATCTTCTAGAGGCGATTCATTTGCACCGCAATCGGACCAATTTTGGAGTAGTGATTGCCCCAAAAAATTTTTGAGATGAAGCTCCCCCTAGTGTCAGAATTATACAATCGACCCTTGCCAAAATCAACCCAGTTCCTCCTCACACTGAGGTCTAAAGAGCATTAAATATGAAAAGGATCCATGAAATGGTTTTAGAGATATTGCATTAATGACGGATCTGCCACATCAACGTGGATGATTCCATATTATCCCTGGTTTTTTGGGGATATATTATAATGCACACCTCACCACTCTCAAAGTAGTAATAGTGATCATACTGGTGGAGAACAGCAAGCAAAATCACTCAAATGCTTTTCTCTATATCTTCACGGGACCATCCCCCACCCACAGTTGAAAATGGTCAGCTAGCAACAACTTATTCATTATCTTTGACTTCTTCTTTGTTGGTTTTTAGACAAGAGCAACTCTTCATCGTCTTTCTGCCTCTTTAACATGAGAGTACAAATAGCCCTGTCCATAGCCATGGTTTAGGGTTTTTCCTTTAATTGTACTTTACGAACATGTAGGGGAAACATGGTGGCCTCCGTGGAAGAGGACCTCCCACTGGAGATATAAAGATCTCATTCTAAGCTAATGTTAAAAAAAAGTTTTTATTTTCGTTTTATTATACACTGACAAAAACATTGTTTTGAATATTTTATTCTATTTATTCAAAGAGATACCCCTAAACTTTACACACTGCACCTTTAAAGGTATCAGTACCGAAGCCCAGCCGCATAGTAACTAAAGCGATTAATATTGTGAGGGTCTTAGTCTGCCCCTCTCTTTGGAAATCCCCTCTTTATTTACAGCCACATTTTATTGTATCATGATGAATTGTATTGCTAACAATTGCAGTAAAATAAAGTTAATTATTTTCTATAATCTTTGCAGGACAGAGTCCAGATCCAGATATCTTGAATTAGTACGAAGTCACGTGTGATCTGGTTTGATCCTAAACTTATTTTCTTTTGTTGGAGGTAAAGCCTCAACTCAACTGGCAAGATTATTAAGCTTGCACAAAGAGAATTCCCGCACACCGGCTAACCTGCAAAAATGATATTTATTAGCTTGAAAAATAATATTTATTGAATAAATACTGTTTTGCAAATGATTCAATTTAAAGCAATTCCCTATTTAAGTTTTGTCCCGTCCTACACGCCAGGTAAAATGTAGATGTGCAAAGTAATTGTTTGTCTCAGATCATTTAGGTGAAATATTCAATGTCTACTGTGTAGTCTCTTTCCACTTTAGACTATAGCCACTATAAGTGCCCGTTTACTCCGTTGCTCATGTTTATTTTCATTTCAAGAGTCAATAAACATTGATATCAGGCACACGTGCCCGGCATCTGAAACAAATAATCTATCAGATATTCTTGTCTGATTCTTTCAGATGTTGTTTGGCTCCTTGAAAAGTGAACTTTCCTCCCCCTTATTAATACTTGAATGCATGCCAAGAGGAAGCAGAAGAGAAATAATCATGGGCTTTTGACAAGATAAGGTCCCATACCATCGCTTACTGAAAGAAGAGAAATGGGAAGGTCTGCTGCTCTTTATAAAGACAGATCCAGGAGGAATAGAGATAAACAGTTCTTAGAACGGTAATAGTCGTTCATCAGAGCAGACCGTACATATATATGACATATGATGAAGATGAAGACACTGGCATTGCTCTCACTGAGTATAGCAGGTAAGAGACGTCATTAGAAAAGGGATTATTACTCTCCTTTTGATTGTTGTTGGAATTATCTTTCTATTTTCCGAAAGCCCCTGCAAATTTTCATAAAACACATGTGCCTGAAATTTCATCAATAAGCTTTATAACATTCTAAAAACAAAAATAATTGGCCATTAATGCCATTTTATTGTATATCTAATGATTCTGTTTTTCCCATTTGTTCAGTAAATTTCTTAACTCCTGTTCATCCGGTGTGTGCTGAAATTCTTTTATTTGTTATTATTCATGAGGAATGTGTAAACCTACTTATTGATGCATGAGTGTGTGATGACAGCTTAAGTATCCTTTTTTTTAGGCACCACACAAGAAAATTACGTTGTACAATGTACAATGAAAATAAAGCTATTCTATTCTATTCTATTCTATTCCTGCTTCGGATCATGTGATGCATGGATGTATTTCTAAATATTTTATAGAGCCTCCGTTTAACCCTTTAATTTCCTCACCAAGAAAAAAATGTGGAAAAATAATTTCTGTGCATATTTTATTTCTTTGGGGACATTAAGGAATTAAGCATATTTTTAAACAGTAATAATTTGAATTAGGTCAACCTTTTGGTAAAGTGTGTTTTTAATCTATTTGACCTTTTTTAGACTTTTTAGGTTACATAATTATAAAAGTTGCAGTAGTTACCAAATTTGGTTTTTTTCTTTTCTCTAACTATGGTTAGTGCCATCCTCTGTCTCCCTTTGACTTGTGGTGGCCCCCAGGGCTCAATATTTGGCCCCTTACTTATTTACATATACCTGCTGTCACTTGGTCTTAATATATACAGGTGCGGTCATATTTTTCAATAAGAAGTAATCAAAGTCAAAATGAGCTCAACCAAACAAATGAGCAGGACATTAAAAGGTTAATGCCACCGCTGATATCTCCTGTCAGACAATAAAGACACTACAAAGAGTTTAGAGTTTGGTCTTTGCATAGAACAGATACATTTCCAGATAATTGGGTTCAAACTGCATCTGCATTCTGACTCTGTGTATATATGTGTACATTTATTGAACTGAGCTTGTATTCCTCCGACACTCTAATGAAGGCTATATGCCGAAACGCATCCAAGACCATTAAATAAGTTACATGTGATTAAATGTACCACCTTCTAAGAGATGACCACAAAGATACCCAAAACTGCACAGATATTTTCATTACTATTATGAACTCATAATCACATGATCCATCCATGGATGCAGGTATTGGAATAATCTCCTTCATTTAATTACTCCTTTTCTTTGGATTTTCTTTCCACAGTGGCCCTGGGAATGCCATCATTTGTTCCCGACGAGTTACAAAATAATGTTTTGGATGAAGAAAAACAGAGCCCTCAGTTGAAAGATCTTCTTCCTGCTCAGGGTCATGTGGTGGTGGATGATCCTGTGTCACAAGTCCTGTCTGGCTCCATGGAGAATCCCGAAAAATTGTCTATGGTGCCGGTGGACATGGAGCAGAGTCAGTATATAGTGGAACCAGCAGTTAACATAAAGCCAGAAGTAGGAGTGGAGCAAGAGGGCGACGTAAAGATGGAGGTTGAGGAGAATAAACCTGAACCCCAACTTAAACCAGAGCCAGATTTTGAAGGAGAGCCAGAGATTAAAAAAGAGCAGGAGGGTAAAGAGATCCAAGAGGTCAAGGCGGAGCAGGAAGTCAAAGCAAAGCCAGAGGTTATGCCGGTGCTAGAACTTAAGTTGGAGTCAACAGGACCTTTGGATGTAGAAGATAATGAAGCTAATGTTCAGACAGAAGATAATGCAAAGGCAGATATAGAAATGGATCTTATGGATGACTCAGCGGGTAATGTGGCGGTGGTCGATTCTGTGCCACAAGTCCAACCCGACTCCAAGGAGCAGCCTGAAGGATGGGCGATGGTGCCTGACTTTATGAATGAATCAGAGGGGGAGGTGGAAACAGAAGATAAGAAGGATTCAGATGCTAACTTGGAGTCAGAAGTAAAACTGAATTCAGAAGTAAAGGGTGAAGTAGACGAGAACGAGGGGCCAGAGGGCGAAATGGAGTTAAAGCTTGAAGGCTACCCAGACTTTAAGGTGGAATCAGAAGTTAAGGTGGAGCTGGGTGAAGAGGAGAACGAGCCTGAAATGAAAGCCATGTCTGACGAAGTTCAAGAGAAATATCAGGTGGAAATGAGCCTAGAAGAAGAGCCTGAATCCGGGCCAGAGCTCAGTCATATTGAAATGGAGGATACACAGGAAATGATTGACGAACCCGTCATGGAGCTGGAACCGCTTGATGATGAGCAGTTTCAGCTCCAAAGGAGCCTTGAGGGAGAGCCTGAATCAGATCAGGGGCTCAAGGAGAGACTTATTGAAATGGTGGGGAAACAAACAATGATTGGCGAGCCCATGATGGAGACGGAACTAATTGATGATGACTACCTGTTTGAAAATAAATTGAGCAAGAAAGCTGAACTGAGTGAGAAGATCGGGGAGGTTTCACCCATAGAACAAAACCTGGAACTGGACCCGGAAATGAAGCCAGAAGAGGTTGTGCCAGATGTTGCCATTATGGAGGAAGGTGCAGCCCTGGACAGTCTGGGTCAGCCGACGCCATCTTTAGAGGAGTATTTCCCAAATGAAGAGGCAAGGATGGGAATGGAGCAAGCGAGTCATATAGTGGCGGAGTCAGACTATTTGATGATGGAGGAACCAAGAGGTGAGTTTGCCAGAGAGAAATGACAGATAATGTGTTTCAACTATCTCATAATTCCATCATAACGGATGTGGGTTCCATATAAGAAAGACTTATTTTCCCGCTAAGTATATATTCGATTTTGACAGAACGACATGCACGATAAAGAGCAGGTACCGACACAAGATAAGCGAGGAATAAGTCTAAGAGTTGGGTGAGACGTGATTGCAAATGCAATTCCTCAGAGAAAAAATTAAGGCTAATGCATCTAAGAATGATCATGAGGAGATAGACAAAAGATCATAAAAATGAGGGGAAAAAAATAAAAATGGGGAAAATGTGGTTAAAAAAAGAAGTCTATACCAGCATACACAACAATGGTATTTTTCATGACGCAAGAGAGGAATAATTAGAGACATAAATCCGATTCAGTGATCATAGCGTTATGTCACCTTTGTTTTAAGATAGATTTGAAAATGTGAGACAGTCCTTCAAAGAGAAACCAGACTGAAAATGATGTAATGTCACGTTCTAGCCACTAGACGGAGCTCTTGTCCTGGTGTGGTACTGAATGGGAAGTGTTACCGGTTCTTCGGACAGCCAAAAAAGGCTTCGGACGCTGAGGTTGTTTCATGTTGTCTATTTCCTGAACATTTGAACTACACACAGCAAATCATTTTCCCAGTCTCACTGGTTACTGTCTCTGCTGCATTACAGTTCAATTGCCAACTCAGTTTCCCGGGTGGCCACTTGGCCTCCATCACAAGTCCAATCATCCACAGAGAGTTGATTAACTTGATAATTATGCAAAACGGGTCATTGACACGCACGTGGGTAGGAGGACTGCGATATTTGAAGGTATGTATGTTCGATCAAGAAGTAGGGTGTGTGTCATTGTTGTGTTTGGGCCTGGAGAAGGAACTAAATCAATGGTGTAATGTTGTGCTGTGTGTCAGACTGGTCGCTTCATCTGGTTGGATGGATCCCACTGGAGTTACGCCGACTGGCTGTCAGGGGAACCCAATAACACCCAAGATAAGGAGGACTGTGTTGAAGTTCTGGCACTTGGTGAGAGCCGGATTGCCGTTTAGAGCTGAAGGCGCTGACTATATGTTTTTTTCTTTTATGTTGAACTAAATATGGAAATTGAACACTTGGTTTCTTATCTGCTGTTTTTCCTTCAGGAAACGGAAAATTCAATGACTTCACGTGCTGGGAACCTCAGGCTTACATCTGCTCCTATCCTCTACAGTGAGATCTTCTGTCATGTACCATGATATGCAGTGTGTTGCTTTTTCTCTCAGGATGAAATTAAAATAAATATATATATATGTATATATTATATATTCTGAAAAAAAACTAATTCGAATCATGTTGTAAATTATACACTCCAAGAAATAAAACGTCACATTTACTGGGATAAGCTTTGTCAATCGTTCCTTCAAAATTCATTTGAATAAATGGAAAACAGATTAGAAACGCAGTCATTTTTACTAAACGCTTTGAAGCGGCTCTCACCAAGACGTCTTAATTATGTGCCTTACCATACATGGATGATGAATTCAATAAATAAAGTCATGTTCCATTTAGTTAACACAATTGTTGCATCACCTAAACAGAATTATGTTGAATTTGCTTAACACAATTATGAAACCTTTTGATTCCCTTATTGAAAGAATCAAAGATGCAACTATCTAGTTCTTTCAGCAGAAACTAGTCAAAACAATATCCATTTTTCATTTACTAAACACAGTTATGTTGATGTTTTTTTAACATTGTTATTTTGACTTTACTCAACGCAATTAAGTCATTTCGGGAACTTTTAATATTTTATGAATGCAATGAAACTGTTTTGTTTGATTTTTGAAGATGCAATTATTTTTCTTTCAACATAAAAATGTCATGACAACATCCATGTTTTATTTCCAAGATTTCCAATGTATTTTGTTTCAATAAAAAACAGTGTAATGCTGTGTAAATAAACTTTTATGAATAAAATATATGAAATTGCAGTTAATTTAAGTGTGTTTAGAATCTTGTGGGTCCTTAACAATTAGCACAGAGTTAAATTAACCCACAAAAGTTGCACTGGTTTTTGCCAGGTCAGGCGTAAACCTCTCTGTTTTAAGCATTTTCAAGGTAACCAGGAAACATTAAAACAACCATCAGTCCATTAGGTGTGTCCAAAACTCCATTGATGGTGGGCCCGCCTTTCTCAACCCAAATGTTTTTCAAGGCATTAGAACTTTTGGCCCAATTTATCATTTCATGATCACTGTCTGCATTACTGCTGTATGTATATAAGTATATTTCTTCTTCCAATGAGGCATATAGACTCCCTGAATTCCAGTCATCACCTACTCTTTAAAAAATTACCAGAGATTATCACCTGGTAAGTAATGTATTCAGCCATTCAAACTGCACATGGGGCAACTGCAAAGCCTGCTGGGACTCGCACGTTGCTTGATGTGACTGTGACTCATTTTTCCAGCGGCCTGCACGACCTATGTCTGACCTTTGGACATGGAGGTGAGGATTAACAGCTTTAAAGTGAGGACTGGCTGGTCTTTATCCTTCTTCATGACTGTTCCATACATCCACCGCCACCATGTACCGCTCATTCGCCTATATGGATTTGTAAATTGTATGATCTTGGATAAGCTATTGTTTGGGACAAGCAATAATAGGAACATTTGAGCCTGCTCCATTGTTCCCTTACCAGGAAAGTGGATTTAAGAGATCATGGTGGCGTGTGCATCTCCAAGCTATTACTGGAGAAATAGCTCCAATAACTCCGGTTTACATTGTTTGGTAACATTACACAATCATATTTTTAGACTCGGAGCATCATCAGAGCTGGTTTCGTGTACTGAAACAAGTTAATGCAGAAATGAACAAAGCAAGTCAAACAAGATCGGTAGTGATTGATCAATGGAAAGAGGGCAGTTCATTCCTGGTGTCAGGATCCTGATGCTCCAAAAATCCCTTGACTGCTCATCAGTGTTGCTGTTTAGAAGAGTGACTCAGCGTTGTTGCTTGCCATCTGTCAGTTCACGTCATTTTCTAGCTTCATGCAGCACAACCAGTTGTCAGCCGGTGTGTGTGTGTGTGTGTGTGTGTGTGAGTGTGTGTGTCTGTGTGAGGGCCCTATGCTTGGCTGGCCACATCACCTACCAGTCTATCCAGTTGTAAACTTGGGATCACAGGATGGTACAAAAAAAGATTGTAAACAGTGTTTAGACCACCGTCTTTATTAAAGGGGTGTTGATCTAGACGGCCGTCAGAGAACGCCTGCCAATGTTATTGCCACTAAAACCAGAACAATCAGAAAAGTTTCAAGTTATGCCGGAGCAAAGACCTGGACTTTTGTATCACCATGATGAGATCATTAATTGTTATGTCATTGCATGCAGGGCATAACAAACACTATTGTGATGCTGCCATGACAATGCTACTCAGATATGACTCATGTTGAGTCTCCCAGTTCTGGATCCTGCTACACATAGTAGTGCAATATCATGTGTTGTCCGTGCCTGGATATTTTTATTTTGATTGGCCTATTATCAATTTTCTATTACTCATTCATTGGTCCATGCATTCATTTTTGCCAGGTCACAGCGGCGATGGAGCCTGTCCCAGCTGGCATATTGCAAGAGGCAGGGTGCATGACATTTGGTGAGAGATTTCAACCTTGACAACCGGTCAGATCATCAGAAGGCTCGTATTTCTCATGATACTGCCAAAATGTTTGGGGAAAAAAGACCCGTGTAATGTTGTATGTTGATCTAGATCTAGATCAACATACAATCAGATCAGATCTGATACAATCAGATCAGATCTAGATTATCTAGATCTGTCTATTTATCTAGTCAACCTAAGATTCTGGCAAACTCTGTCCACTAATCTGAGCGTTTATCCTCATGCTATCGTACAGGGCAGTGCAGCATGGACAACTTAAAAGAATATACTGTATTTTATGAAGCTTTTTCAGATTATGTCTCAACTTGTCAAATATTACACCCATTTTCAAGAAAATATTTATCAGATGTGAGAATGAATAAGGACCGTGATACAAGTGTGTTTGTGTGCATGAGCTATAAGTTATATTGTGTACACGTCTTTAAATCAGCATTTACCATCTTGCCATTTCAATGCATCCTATAATCCTCTAGATTAGTTTGATTGTTTATGCCAGGGGGTTTGGTGGTTTTCATTCAACACTATAGTTTCAAATTACAGGCTCTTGAAACCTAAGGTGAGATTCATCCTGATGATGTCACAGATACAAAATCTGGCAACACATATCATGTTTTATCTGATGACTTGATGTGAAGGTAAGAAACTCCACAACTCTGCCTGCGAGGGACAAACATCTGTCTATTCAACTACAAACCCTTTACATTTATAACCTTAAGGACCATTTTGAGAAATCTTCTATGAAACATGTTAATAGTCGTGCTATTAAGCCCCCGATGTTCGAAGTTACACCGAAACTGATTTATGAGTATCGGCTCGCAAAATTATTTTTGAACATGATGTAACAGCTTTTGACTGCTGTTTAGTCACATGGCCAATAAGAATTTATATCGGCATTTTCTTTATCCCTACTGGTGATTTAGTCAGCTAGTGTTGGGTTCTTTACTGATGAGGTCGGTTGCCATGTTGCTTTTTCACTTAGAGTAATTAGGAAGACAGGAATGAAGGTCAAAAAGTACGTTATTGTCTCCCGGTAGGGGAGAAGTGAGGGTTACGGGCTTTTGAAGTGATGTAGGTATGGTTTTTTTCGGAGAAAACTTAAAAAAAGAAATGTTATCTTTATTTTACTAAAACAAAATACTTAAGCGGTGCTTTCTGCAATTCACGGTTTTATTTCTTATAATTCTTTGTTTCCATGGTTACAATTTGGACATAGGTTTGTTTTTTTCTTCTTTTCTTTCACAAAACCGTCTTTACACATCAGCCAAGTACACGTGTGGTTTCCATGGTTACTATCAGATTTTGGTTGGTTTCGTGAGTGGGTTTTGTCCCAAATGAGGGTTTAGGGGGAATAACACTAAAAAGATTCAATATGTGCCATCTCCCATGTTTGGAAGGGGTGACCATTTCATATTGATGTTGATTAGGAAATTCTAAATATTTTATCATTTCTTTTTATATCTTACTTTTTTCAGATACGTAATTAGCAAAAATTGCAATTAACCTGGGCAATTTTAATAAGTTGTGTCATCAACAACAAGATTTTACCGTGTACATATTCTGCCCCTGTATTTGGATGTTATCATTGTCCATGGTGGAGGACATTAGATGCTGTGACCAGAGAGGTTTTTATTTTCTTCCTTTGAACATTTTTCGACCATAATAAAGTTTTGTTTGTTTGTTGTTGTTTTTTAAACGTGGGAAGAGTTTATTTCCATTCAGTAGAGCAAGTAGGATCTAGTGGGTAGGAGGGAGGATAAAAACCCATTCATCAAAGGAAATCAGTTGCATGTCTGAGCGATGAAGAGGAGGATAATACATCCTGATTCAAGAATCAATGGTGGAATTCCCCATTCCAGGTCAGGCTTGATTAAACAGTTTTCTTCACTCCTCCTCAAAGGATTGTCTTTGAAGTATGACAGGTGTAATATGTCCGTCTCACATGTTCACAAAAACTATTTAGACTTGCTCCCAGCATAAACTGGAATATGCAAATATTCTGCAGAGAGCACAGTGTCAACATGTTTCCTCAAACGGGTCTATGTTCCAACAGCCCTACCTGAAAATCCTGCATACAGCCAGATTAACCATCAGGGAAACAATTCAAACAAAACCTTTCTGCAGAAAGATCCACAAAATGATGAATCCGGTTTCAAAGCCACACTACCACAAAGTAATACAAGAACTACTCCCACCCAAAACACATGGATTTTAAAGGTGCTGCTGAGGGGTACGAACTGTTCATGTCATTAAAAATCTCTTCCGCTGCTTCTGTCTCTCAAATCCAGCTGCCAGATGAACCAGTGACCCCAGACTTACTCAGGGGTGTGTCACTGATGCTGCTTCTATAAACACAAGAACGCAGCAGAGAGTCGTGCAGAGATGAGGAGAGCAGAATAAGAGACCCCTGCTGCAGACAGGTATGTTTCACACACTCTGAAATGCAACACATTTAAAAGCTGTGGTTACTTTTTTTTCGTACCAATAAGGAAAATGTTTTAACTGACTTCAGCTCACTAACTATTTTTTAAAGTAGCCTACATGAAACTATATTTTGAATATTTGTTTGGAGATCGGGATGAATCTGAAGTGCATCTGAGGTAAAGAGGAACAATGATGTGTTCCCCTCATTATGCCTGTTTGCAGCTTGTCAACAATTGGGTTTAACCAGCTGTGTCTCTGCTCTCCGGACTCCAGGGGGTCCAATGACAGCCAAATAGGCCGGTGTACTAAATCTAGTTCACTCTGAATCTGCAATTGATCTTTAAATAAGTCACAAATACACAAACCAGCACCCTGAGGATCAAACACAATTCCTAAACAGTGATGCAATGATTTAGGAGTAAAGATAAGCAGCTAGTACGGAGGATTTACTCCAAGCTGTGCAGAATAGACTGATTATTTTAACACATACCCATATAACAAAGAAGAGCTTCATCAATCTATAATATGTGTTTGCTCATTAACCCATAAGAGGTAAATATATTGATCAGAAAACACAGTTACTGTACTGCAGGCCGAACTGATAGTTAAAGGGATAGTTCGCAAATGATACACATAAAGATCAACTTAACTTGTCATAAGGAGCTTTCATAGGTCTTTCTTTTCTTTTCTTTTTAAAGAAAGGTTGTGTCACAAACTGGATTTGTGACAGACTTTTTGCAAGGAGAGTCTTTTGAAAGATATTATTAAGTTAAATTACGTGAGAAGTAGGATCCTGTGTTTGTTGACTGTGAGGTCAAATAGAGGGTCCAAATCAATCTATTTCAGCCTCTGCATTATTTCCAAAAAATTAGACAATCATTCACTCAATCGATCAACATATAAGACCTTCTGAACTTTTTACATGACGTTTAAAGGGCTTCACAAGCGATTGATAAAACAATAGAAGTTCCAAACAAAAACAAATAAGTTTGGGTATTTCAGACAATGAAAATGATGAATAACAAAATAGAAAACTAAAATAATAAAAGGAAACAACAAAATGAAATAACAAGGCAGCCCTCACACAGGGTAAACCTCCGTTAATGTACTTCAGTTTCCCCTTTTAGGTCATTACACCTAAAACTAACAACCAACCCTAGAAATCATTATGTGTTGGATTGTCCCTTTATCCAGATCCACTCCAAATGTTGATGATTTCTGCCATCCTGATTCATGGTACTCAGTGAAGAAGTTTATGTGTTTATCTGCAGCCATTATTCCTCTTTGGAAAAAAAAATTGGGATCAACAAACATGAATAAATATAAAAACTATGACTGATGAATTTCAAGGTACTATATAAAAGCCAGACTGAATAGAAATTTTTGATTTTTTTAGATAACAAATAGGTATATAATAAAATATAATATAATATAACATAATAAAATATAATATAATATAATATAATATAATATAATATAATATAAATCTTTATAATAAATAAAATAGATGAACATTATCATATATTTAAGTATTCTATTATATTGACATAATTAAAATATGATTAAATATTATAATTCATAAAACAAATAAATAAATAAAATAAATCTGGTCATGTTTTGCCTTCCAAACTTAGAAAATAATTTCACAATCAATACAAAAAGAAATATGGAACCACTATAGAGGGTTTTTTAAAGTCAAAAACGTATTAGCAGTAATAGTAATAGTATATAGAAAAGCGCTTTATAAAATATAATGCTTTATGCCTTCGTTTTTGAGCAGAATCTCCTCTTGTTCTTACCCGTCCCTGAGTTTATGGGATGTGCAAAACCCGTTTGTTTGATTAACCCTGACCAAAAGCTTCACTGGAATGATATTCATAAAAAAATATGAATTTTTTTCCAACAAATGTGTTTAATTGCCATGGACAGATATTCCACAGTCAGTCAGACCGTCCGACCAAACCATCTTGGAAAGAAGAAATACATGGATGAAAAGAAACGGGAATGGAAACCTCAGGAGGGCAGGAGACCACAGAAGAGGGTAACTGTGTATTGAATGTTGCACTGCTTGCTTTTAGAACCTTTTTAGTAGCAGATGCACATCATCTAGATTGGTTACACAGCTCAGAGCAGTAAGAGATGTAACGTGACTCTTCCTGTGCCTCTCTCTCCCGCAGCACTAACAAGCCCAGTAGTGATGACAGGGCAGGCTTTGGACAGGAGAAGTATTAGGGGGCCGAACGCCCACTGCACGCTGGACCAGGAGGCGTTTTATTTTGCTGGTCATGAGATCAGAATCCGAGAGTCAAAAGATAGTTATGGAGCTGTGACCTGGCCCGGGGTACGGTCCAACCCAACCATATGTGTGCTAAGCTGGGTGCTGTGATTGTGATCATGACTTCCTCTGTTGTAGGCGATTGCTTTGTGCCAGTTCTTGGAGAATAACCAGCACCACGTGAACCTGGTGGACAAAGCGGTGCTGGAGATTGGAGCCGGAACAGGTTTACTCTCAACAGTGGCCAGTCTGCTTGGTAAACAGTTTCTCTTTTCTCCTTGTCCTAGCAGAAAAGCCATGACGCGTTTATATCCTTGAGTGCATAAATATTCACTGAATATTTTACCGATATCTACTCATCTTTTGTGGAACATGTACATTTCAACCTCAAGGAAGCGTCAGAACCTCACTACAACACTGAGAGTCACTGTCTGAGAATCATGAATATTCTCCCACACAAACATTTCTGCATTGGAAAAAGATCAAATATCTTAATGGCCTCCTGTAGTCCCTCCATTAAACATGCAAGGGAAACATAAGGGTCATTTTCTCCAAATCATTAACCCACTTTCAATTGAATATATGGATCATATTCAAAACTAGTCTATAGAGAGATCACAATATATAATTTAGACTGAATATCATCTTAAAATAAACAGCTGGTCCTGCTTAGTTATTCTGCTTCTGTCTTTTTGAGAGAATAAATTCCCCTGTGAAGTCTTACATTATCCAAGGAAACAATGCCATCAAGCCTTTTCATAATCCAAACACATTTATTCATACTACGGTCAACAAGCCTCATAAAATGATCTAAACTAAGTCCTTCTCTGAATATTCTGAATCGTTACCGAAGCTGTTGTGGCTGACTTACTCATGGATATCAGTGCAGCCCATCGGGCCAGAGGGATTAGCTATGTATTTATATCAATACATCATATAGTAGATGTTGGCTACACAGTCTACACAGGATCAACTCATTGCTGCTTTTAATCTTTTTAAGGAACTCATAATAGCTATCCTTGGACTAAAATTACTACAATTACTAGACATAATGCAGTATTCGTAGTGTCATGTGTACAGACGGAATTCTATCAGGCTCACAGAGACGGTTTTACTGCCCGGTACTCTCCAATGAATATCAGAATGTTAGATATATAATAAATACCAATAAAATAGAATAAAAATAAAAGAATATATATATATATATATATATATATATATATACATATATATGAACAAAAGCTGCTTTTATACCTGTTGGTTTAACACCTTTGGGTTCAGGTAATTTTGAGCCACTTCCTATGGACAGAACTAGGAGCCTCGGCTCTGCTTCATGTGCGTCACATGACATCAGCAAAGTGTAACAGGTTGAGTTTGAATGGCTTGGAGGCAGATTTTATACGTTCATCATCGTAGGGTTAGCACGCCAGGAGGTGGTGTTTAATCACTAAACGCAAACTTAACTGAGGTTCATCAAATAACAGCTTGCTAGTGTGCTTAAATGAAAAGTCAAGTCATTCATCTTTAGTGGGCCAAAAATGAATGCCAAAAAGTAAAATATTTCACTATAGACCAAATGTTTTGTGGAATCTTCCTGTTGTGTATTTCATCTGCTTTGTTGTCCTGAACTCTCCAGGAGCTGCAGTGACAGCCACTGACCTGCCAGACATCATGCCAAATCTGACCTTTAACCTTCAACGGAACACAAAGGGCCGGTCCCGCTACACTCCTCGGGTGGCTGCCCTTACCTGGGGTCAGGATCTGGAGCGAGACTTTCCTCACCTGTCATGTTGCTACGACTACGTGCTGGCAGCTGATGTGGTCTATCCTCACGGCTGCCTTGAAGAGCTGCTGGAGACCATGAGTCACTTCTGTAGAGCAGGAAGTCGGACGACACTGCTGTGGGCCAACAAGGTCCGGTTCCAGTCTGACTTGAAGTTTGAGGAGTGTTTCAGGAGCAGCTTCAAGACCACTCTGCTCTTTGAGCTCCCGCAGGAGGAGTTAAGGTTATACAAGGCCACAGCGAAGGTGTAGCAGGAGATTCCGCAGGAAGAGGTGTTGATATATTTGTGTTTAGATTTTGAGTAATTATTTTCTCTCGCTAATTGATATGCATATGTTATTAGTGTTTGTATGACATTCCTGGGCTTCTAACAACCAGAAAACAGAAATGACCCAAATTTTCTTAATAAGCCAATTTATTCGCCAGTACTATTTCACACATTTCATTTTCCTGACTTTGCAATTTAAAAAATAAAAGGACTTGCTATCATCGATAACCTACATTAAATGTGTACCATTTATATTATACTGGTGTTCTGCACATGGCTATTTGTGCAAAGAGCCAATTGAAAGCCATGAAATAATTGCCAAAATGTGTTCAAAGAATCAGGAAAAGTTGCCTTGATGGAGTTTTAGCAGCAGTTAATATACATGTATTTATTAACAACTAAATGACAGAAACCTAAAAAAAAATAAAACAAGCACTGAATTCAATAGGAGCACATATGAAAAAGAGAGGAATCGGCTTCCAAACAAACCACTTAATTATACTTCTGCTTAACACCACAACTTTACAAATGCATTTCAAATCTAGAAGCATTACAGTGATGTAATGCAAGCCAACAGAGAGGAGAGAGTGAACAGACAGATGAGCAAATGAGGATACATTTCTGTTAAACCTCTTAAATCTATGTCCACTCCAGGCTCACAACAGACCTCTGTTCCATTCTTGTTTCCTGACAATGAAAGTTCACTGCGATCAGAGAGTTCAGGAGGATCTTGCGTCTTCAGACCACGTGTCCTAAGGAGCTAGAAGACTGTACTCCGGGCGATGGTTGCGTTTTCAGGGTGACTCTACGACACGCAGCAGGTCGTTGACTTTGGCTGCTCTAGTATGGACTCCCTACGAAGGTCATCTGGGATGGTGCCTTCAGGACCCCAAATATTGAGCTCTGCATAAATGCCCATGTCGATCATCTCCTCTTGCCAGGGTATGGGAATGTTGCCTGAGGAAAACTCATCGAAAATGGACTTATCGGGGTCCTCCAAAGTAACTCCCTTCACCGAGGAGAAAGCCCCGACGTCATCCAGGCTCTTGGCATACACCACCCTAGGGTCAGGGACAAAAGGAGGGGGGAGGATTCCTGCAGAGGAGACAAATTCAATAAGAAACTGCAGGAGGATTTTTCTTTTTTTTTATAGATTTATAGGACTCTGAACAGGATTGAGAAATCCAGAGAACCTGCATTGAGTTTCCTCCAGTTGATGCTGCTGAAAAACGGGTGTGCCCTGATCTCATCGCAGCATTCGTTCTTAAATCCCATTCTCTGAGCAACCTCTCTGGCCAGCAGCCCTTCACAGAGCGACTTGGCATGATCGCTGAAAGCGTCTGTATAGGCCACCACCCGGGTCAGCATGCGTTCTTTCATCTCCTCACGTTCAACCTGAAAATGAAACAAATCACAATTTCTATGTTCTAGCATGTTGAAATGTACTGTTTCTGATGTTTTCAGGTCAGACTGTTTAAACAGAAATGCCTGTGATCCAACCTAATCACAGCTCTTCATAGCCAACGTAGAGAAACACATCTACTAAAGCCACCGTTAACCACCTCTGGCCACCATTATCTCCATAGGTAATCAATGGAACAGTCGGTTCAGACTGGTTTAACAGTTTGTCATGTTTGGGCACCTTCATTCTTATTCTGATAAGTTTCTGAAAATTAGCCTCGTTAGTAATAATAATAATATATAATAATACATTTTATTTATATAGCATATTCATAGGCACCAAACCCAGTTTCACGATTGAAGGTAAAAAATAATGAAAGTGTATACAGACTTAAGCCCACTTTGTTGTATCAATGTGTGTCTTTAAAACGTGCGTGTATATAAACACACCCGTATAAAAGACATACACATGCTTACATCATCACAAGTTAAAGGCACTTGTGAAAAGGTGTGTTTCAAGATGGAGAGATGAGCGTGAGCTCAGATGTCGTTACCGGGCTTGTGCTTTGATAAAAGTTGCTCTACCTTCTCCCCTCTGTTTCTGAATGGATTCTTAGCAGCCAAGAACTCAAACAGTGTCACTCCCAGAGTGAAGTAGTCGACTGAAGTGTCATACTTGTCTCCTTTCAGCATCTCTGGAGCCATGTACCCTGCATGGAGTCAAACAATGGTTAAAAAAAATAAAAATCTCATTAAGCATGCAAACTCAATTTACACCTAAATAGGTTTGCAAAAGTTTGTAGATAGAGATGAGACCCACCTGGAGTCCCAGCATAACCTTTGGTGACTGTTTTCCCTTCTTTTAGCTCCACAGCCAGACCCAGGTCAGATATACGCACATTCCCTAGTCGATATAAAGACTTCTGAATTAGCTAGGAATTACACAGACATGTGTCCAAAAGGACTCCATTAAAAACTATTTACCATCATTATCTAGCAGCACGTTTTCTGGCTTGAGATCTCTGTAGATTATTCTTTTCTGGTGGAGGTGCTCCAAGCCTTGGATGATCTGAGCGATGTAGAAAGAGGCTCTTGGCTCGTTAAATCCCGGGTTGTTCTCATCCACCAGGTAGATGTGGTACCTTCAGGGAACGGAGAAAAAGGTGAGCTTTGGCTCCATCATCTGCACATGTGTGTAGTGTTACTTATATAATGTTTATTACACATTTATTACATATGATTGTTCATTTGACAATCCTTTTTTCACCATGCTCTTATCTTGAGAGCTAGTCTAGCAACATTAAAATCTGATTTGCAAGTATTTCTCACAGAAACTGAGTGTGAGTTTTTTCGGACAACACATAAAGTGATGCTCTTTGAGGAACCGCTTTGGGTTATTCTTGTTCAAACATTGATAATATAGCCTTATGTTTCTAAAAAACTTACAGAAAAAATTCTTCTTCACTCATGATGCAACAGACTCATGTGCCTTTGCCACAGTACATACAGCAGCCCCCAGCGGTTAATACCATCGTATTACTTATGATTAGTCCCTCTATAAAGCTACTGTAGTTAGGAAGCATCATGCTGGGATTCATTTGTCACATTTGGGATAAATATATTCCCACTTTGGGATATACTATAAAATATGTCATGCGGTCATTTTGGTCTGCTTGTGAAGGAAATATTGATCCAAAACATGTTGTCTGTGAATGTACATATCCTCAATGTGTCTATCTCTTCATGTATGTGCTTTAAACCATGGGTTTTGCAGAATGTGAAGTTACTTGAGGTCTCCTCCGTTCATGATGGTCATGACCAGACAGAGTTCCTCCTTTGTCTGGAAAGCATACGCCAGAGACACAATGAAGCGACTGTGAACCTTCTCAAGAATCCTCTTCTCCACCATCGCCCCCTACAGAGGCACATTGGGAAAGACACTTTTCATAAACACTGGTGCAGATACAAAGAAAGAGATGTCTTCTTTCTCCCCGTTGACCTTGAAGGAATTTTCTCATACATATTTGAAAGACAGGTTAAATAGAATATCAAACAGTGAGCCCAGACAAGTCAAGGGCGAAATGTAACTGTGTCAAGAAGTTCCATTCAGGCGAGCTTTCCGCTAAAGCTTCCAGTAATCGCTCTATCCTTCTCCCAGTTGTTTAATACTTTAGGCTGAAGCCAAACGAGACAGAAGCTGGGGACAAAGACGATTAATGTAATCGCAAGGCACTTTCTCTGGAACACAAAGACAACAAAATACCTCTAATTATCAAAATTGAATGCATCACAATTGAAACAGTTTGGATGAAATTTCTTTACATTATGTTTAGAGTGATCTGGGTCATATTTATGTTATGATCGTGAAAAATCACCTCAAATCTACTTTTCGAAGCAGTCGTGCATAGAACTTCTCTCCAGGTGCTCAATAAATGACTACACGAATGATTAAAAATCTTGTATTGCATTTCTAACTCGTAGAAAGTGTCCTTAACATTAAATCGAGAAAAAAACAACCCTGCTGACCTGATGCAAAAAGACCAACTATACTATGAGCAAAGGACTATATTATGAGGTGTGATACTTGTTCTCTCACCTCATAGCCTTTCCTCTTCTTCAGCCTTTTCTTGTTTAGTTTCTTACAGGCATACAGTTTTCCTGTGGCTTTCATCTGACAGGCAGACACTTCCCCAAACCCACCTTTCCCCAGCACACGGAAATCCAGGAACCAGTCCGCATCCATAGGCTGCATCTCCAGCCACTTCCACTGCAGGTACCTCTTCAGATACATGCTCTCCATGAAGAACATGTAGGGGGCTTCTCGCAGGTAGTCCAATGTCGTGGCCAACGATGCAGCGAAAAGGTTGTCGCCTACAGCCTGCTGACTTTCCTTCACCTTAGCTATAATGTCCTCGGGCAAGAAGGGGCAGTAGAGTTTGGCAGAGGGATCCATGTAACGCTGGACAATCTTTGAGGCCTTCTTTTCCCTGTCAGAATCCTCTGCAAGGTCATAGTCCTCGATGTCTCTCCACAAGCGGCAAGGCCCATGATACTCTTTATTTGCATTCAAAAACTCCCTAAAGAGGCGCTTGCCTATAGGCTGTTCCGTGCAGATGGAGTCAAAGGCCAAGTCCTGGGTGTCCATCAGGCCCTCACAGATAGTTATGTGGGGCAGTTTGAGGCGAGAATGGTACCTCTTATCCCGAGCAGACGCTGGATTAGAGCCATCAATGCTTCCACGGGCATTGATGTAAGCAGAATTTGCCACCACTGTGGTGAGTCCTCCAATATCCATCATGAAGGTGGACTGTTAGGCAGCACAGACAGGAGACATTGGAAAGAGAAGGGGACAAAAAGAGAATTAACGGTGCTATCTAATGTGCAGCGGTCAAGCAAAAGGGAGACAGATCCCTGAGTAGTAGAAACTGGAGATCCACGTCTCAGCTAGCACAATCTGATCAGCGTACCACCCTAACACACACATACCTGAGTCGACACCTTTGGTAATCCACTAAAACCCTCATGCCCCAGACAGGCACATGCTGCAAAAGAGCTTAATAGGCAGCATGTGAAGCTGGAGTGTCACTAGTCATTCAACTGGGAAATCACAATCATATGGACAACAATCAAACAGTTAAAAGATACAAAGATTTGGAAAAACTATGGTGTTTGTGATTAAATATGAGGCTTACCGATGGGTCATATTTTGCAATAATCTCTTCCAAAAAAGTGGATTTATACAGTTAAAAAATGTATAGAAAGGCACTTACTTAAGATTATAGCTACACCAAGGCCCAAATGTGTTTAAGTAAATAATGACCTGATCCAAATTGCAAAAAAAAACAAAACTTGTAGACTATGCCATCAAAATGGTTGCCCTCATTGTTCATAAGTGAAAAATGACAGAGATGGATCTGCTACAAAATTCAAACAGCTTAGCTCTTGGCCCTCTCTTCCTACGAGGGTCCAGTTAAGTTTTGATTTAACTGTTGAACACTGCCCAATGTCCCCTTTAAGGGTCAGAAATGTCTTCATCCGTCACTCTTATCTGGATCCACTGCCAGTTTTAATTAGTCCTCGCATGGCACTGACCACCCTCAAAGCCAGTTTCATGGTAATCTATTAGTTTATGTGATTGAAAATACTTCCCAGATTATGTAGGTGTTCAGCTAAGTGGCAAAAGAAAAAATGCTGCAACTGACCACTTGTTCACTTCCTCCCTGCCTCCTTACCCAACCTTCTACAAGGAGGAACTCAAAGGCAGCTCAGTGTTTATTCATAATGGACTGAAAATGTTAAAAGAGTCAAAAGTTTTAGTAAGGAAATATTCCTGTATCCTCACAGTTCAATTGGATCCACTCTGTCTCACATCAAACCCATGTAGATTGTGTGATCTGCAAACCAACCAATGGCAACAAGTGCATTATTACCTGTTGAACAAAGGTGATTAAACCACACGCACGTACATTTTGTACAACAGTCACTTACGCTAAAGTAGTCAAGTAATCCTTCAACATGCATATGGTCATGTCATATGGTCATTTTGCGTGAAGCTTCCCTTTCGTATGTGAAGATGACGCTTTAATGCTATGATCTGACACCGAAATCAAGAACTACAGAAGCACCTACTGCCTGCCTGCAGCACCTGTCTCATATAGGTCCTTCTCAGTTCTCCATGACCAAAACACAATAACATTTGCCAACACCTTATTTAAATAATTAAAAAATGAAAAGTTTGGGTAGGGGAGGGTGGAGTCAATGTCTGTCTGCGATTATAGTTAACTATGCTACCATAATTCAATCCAAGCGCTAGCGGCAGGTTATAAAGAAAGAATGTAGTAAACTGTTCTCCCCGCAGAAGGGTCCTCTCGGTTGTCCCCTGACTTGACGTGCCCAAGAACTCACCTTTCCCCCAAAAGACTGACCCGTCTTCATCCGGGCCTTCTTTAAAGAACCACCAACCAGTGAGGGTCATGAATGGGACCACTTCTGAAACACACTGATGCTTCACACTCAAATTCAATTTGTTTTGAAGTGTGGTCATCCATTCATACAGTGGTACCCAAACTTTTACATCTAGTCAGGACATTACAGTATGGGAACTACTGCGTCAGTTGGATCCCCAAACTTTTATATCCTGTCAGTCGTTCCCAAACTTGGAAATCCTTGACTTTTTCTATCTTTTATAGCACATACAAATTTGGGAAGCACAGGCAGAGGATATTAAAGTTTGGGAACTAGTGACGGAGGATATTTAAGTTTGGGAATCCCTGACACAGGATGGAAAATTTGGGAACCACTGACATCAAGGATGGAAAAGTTTGGGAACTAATTATATAGAGAATACTGATGTTTACAATTCACTGACAGAAGATGGAAAAATACAGGAACCCCCGACAGATGACGGAATGTTTTAGAACTGACAAGATGTGAAAGTTTGGGAGGTAGAGGATTTAAACATTTGGGAATCACTGAAATAAAGTCTGTTTAGTTTAGGAACCATTGACAGAGGTTGTAAAACTTTGGGAACCACGTACGGAAAATATTTAAGTTTGGTGACAGAGATGATTTAAAACTTAGGAAGCACTGAAATAGAGGATGTGAAGGTTTGGGAACCAATGACAGAGGATATAAAACCTTGGGAACCACCGACAGAAGTTTGAAAATCTGTGAACCACTTACAGAGCACAATTAAGTTTGGTGAGAATGAGGATCTACAATTTAGGAACCACTGAAAGAGAGGCCATAAAAGTTTGGGAAATAAAGGATGTAAAAGGTTGGGGAACCACTGGAATAGAGGATGTAATGGTTTTGAAACCATTACATCTGACAGAGATAATGTAAAAGTTGGGGAAGCACTGAAATAAAGGTGAAGGTTTGGGAAACATTGAAATAGGATTAAAACTCTGGAACCACCGCATTGAATCATCTTGGACACAAACTGGTAACCCTTTTCGCAGTAAGTGACATAAATTATAAATACAAATTAGTAAAACAATCTATATTTTTAATTTGCAAACTTATATTAGATTACAGAAAAGGTATTTGGAAGAGTCAGTACATGTGTTGCTAAGTTTTAAAAGGGAGATCTTTAAAGGGGAGTACATAAAGACCTAAGCAATCACACCTTTTTTTACATCAATAATTTGAAAGTCTAACTTCACTGGCCTCTAAAGGATACTATGAGCTACAATTGATGTAGGATTCATATACATAATTCACAAAAAAGCTTATTTACCTATGGGGAACCCGGGGTTATAAAAGTCTTTACCTTGCTGGTGCCATTTTTTTGTAAACACTACCAAGGTGTTAACAGGGTGGTGACAGAATTATTCAACTCGAGAATACAAAAAAAAAAAAACAACAAAAACAAAAACAAAATAAGCAAACAAGACCAGGAAAAGGGCTTCAATCAGAACAGAAGGAAGCCAGCCCAAAAACAATGGAGCATAAGAAACTTTTTCAAATTATTGCCAAGGGAAACAAAAAAAAAAAAAAAAAAAAAAAAAAAAAAAGTATCAGCACATCCGGTGGAGCCCCATCCAGGGATGCCATTGCTGCTGCATCAGGCCACTCAATCCATGGCGTTGCACTAACGCAGCATAGTAAAGCAGACAGTTGGCTATCGTGGAACATTTTCATCATCATGTCCGCCATATGTTGCTGCAAAAAAATAGGAATAACTATTCAAACAAGTATATTATACATTCTCCAACAGCAGTAGGTTTTACAGAAGTTTTTTTTTTGTGGGATGGCTTATTGAGATGTGGGTTAGACACACAAAGACTCCGGCGCAGTGGCTGGGCCACAGAATACAGTTCCCTTGGACAACACCGCCCCCAGAGCTGTGGTGCAGGTGCATCAGGAGCAGAAAAAAGGTGGGTGCAATATACACCTCTGGGTTTTTTTTTTCAATATTCATCTATACCCCTGAGAAAGCCAGACAGAAATACGGGCATGGGAAACAGGGGAAAAGGTCGAAGATGCACACACAAGAGGGGGGCTAAACCCCCATGGTGGTGGGGGTTTGAAGGACTGTGCTTGTTGGAGTGGCGAGCTGAGTCCGGTTAGTCTTCGTCGTCATTCTCGTCATATTCATCCTCATCATCTTCATCCCCCATATAAGAAACTGGAGTCTCCACGCGAGACCCGCTGTAGTGAGAGTCATTCGAGCTGGAGGCCATTGTGCCATCAGTGCAACCATCGCTACAAGAAAAGGTGGAAGGATTTAAAAAATAAAATAAAATCATTTCTTCTTATTTAATTGTGGTTGATAATTATTGCTAATGTTATTTATATATCACATTTATAGGTGCGATTACAGGTTAGATGGCTCACCTTGCAGGGTATCGACCTCCATTGGCTGAGGATCCTCCCGTGATGTAGACGTTACTGATGGGACCTTTGGCCATTTCTGGAATAAAATGTAAAATACATCAACTTCAAGAAAATAGGGCTGGGCAATAAATAAGGTCATTACAGAATGGTGATTAAATTACGCTAACGATTTTAAACTTTTACTCTACATTGACCTAGATCTAAGAGCCTAACACACAGCAATAATAAATCAGAGAAAAGGCCATTCAAATTGCTAGTTTTACTTCTTTGATCTTCTGGATGCACACTAACATTTTCCTACCAGAGAGCGTTGTTTTTGTTACTGGTGATTACCAAAGCCGGTTTCAGAGGTAATAAAAGAATGAGAGACGCATATATTTTATTGCTGTCAACAATGGGCATGTCCATAAGTGAGAACTAAAAGGCCACATGGCATAATCCAATAAATCATCTGTTGAACAAGCGGAACACAAACAAGGTCTTGGCTGTACTCACTTGGGTTTTGCCATTGGCATTTTGGCTGCCTCAAGTTAAACCAAACATACCAAGATATGCCAGGGCACATTTGAGATTGGCCCAAACAACAACATTTTTAAAACTGCCTGGGTGTTCAGCAGCTACACTTCAAGCTGCAGACCCTTCTCTATGATTTTTTATTTAGACTGAAGAAAAGAATGGCGATGTTATACCATTCCAGCATTCAATTCAATTCCTATTAATATGTAGGTCCTCATTTTGCTGACAGAACAGCTATGATCAGTCTAGGCACAGACTTCACAAGACCTTTGAAGGTGTGCTGTGGTAAATGGAGCCAAGATGCCAGCAACAAATCCTTCAAGCTTTTTAAGTTGTGAAACGGGTCCTCCTTGGTTCTGACTATTCTCCAATGCCCAAACGCATCGATGAGTATAATACTGAACAGTAGTTCAATTCGAAACTTTTACTATCTCCACTGCCTTCACATAAAAGGACCAATACATTTGACACAATCTGGCCATTGTGGAGTTTATAAAGAAAGGAAGGAAGGAACAGTTCAGCTTTGAACAGATGTGAAGAAGGGCTACTGTTTATACTTTCAGAAAGCATGTTCTAAAGTATCCAGCTAAATAGATCACCGTGGATACGCCCTCTGATTGTTGATGGACCAGGACCATTAGAAGACATTATATTCAGCCCCGACTCCTACAATTTTGTACAAATTCTTATAGCTGCTTTGCAGCGGCTCCCCCAGACCAGAATTTAAATATAAAGCATGAAATATTTATTTGGTTTGTCACTACGGTTTGAAGCGACTAATGACTCACAATGAGCTTGTCTACAGGATCTGTGGCACTGACCTATAACATAAGGCTCGAGAGCTTTGGGCACCAGGCTACGTGCAACCTTCAGGTCGTCTGAAGAACACTTGCCAACCTCCAAACCACAGGCCATGCCCATTCGCTTTAGCACCTCGATGTCATCGTGGATCTCAAACATGCTGTCAAAATTGAACAAATACTCAAACCTGTAGATGAGAAAAGGAACAGGAGACATTATGAGTGTGGTTGAATTATCAAAAGAAATATGCAACTTGAAAACCTAATCACCATGTCTGAAGGAATCATTACATTGAACGGCAAGAGATAGAAAATCACGACTGATTTGACCCTGATTGAAATACCTTTACCTACAGCAAGCCAAGAGGAAAATAATTATCTATTAAGTTCCCCAGACTTTGGCCTACAGGTTAGTGTCCTCCCTCGTCATGGGTTACAGCTCTGAGCAGCTTTGTTTTTAAGATTAGGTATCACAGCATGCCTGGATATTGATTGCCATGTGAAGATGATATGCTCAAAAAAGCAGCAAATCCACCATTGTCTTATTAAAATATTAAATATTATACTTCATCAATAGAGCTGACAATAGGAAGCCAGACTGCTTTCATTTACTTCAGAGCAGCATCTACAGACTGACAAACATGTTAGTTTGTGGTCCTCAGATAAAGAGAGAAATAAAGCAATCGCTGCACAATGTTGTTGCATCGCATTACAACACCATTGTGGAGCCACGCAATGTAGATGAGAGCTACCCATCCCATCCCTGCTTTGGGACTTTTCATTATTTCTTGCCAAGATGACCTGATTGCTACTTCTAATACAGGAAGGCCTTAGCTTTTTTTTGGACATCAACCATTTTTGATTATGATATGATTATGATTATGATATCTTTTTATGTGTACTTGTTGGGAAGCTTTAAATTCCCCTTAAGTAGCAGTCATCAGCTCAAGGATAGTTCTCTTTCACATGTCTCAACTCTGTATTCTCCAATCTTACAGAGGAAACTAGGAAGGGTTGCCATTCATTTCAACATTGACTCACACCAATTTCAAACCAAGCTAATTACACAAACTAATATTTACTGAAATCCCGAAACACAGAGGCAAACAAGTTATAGTGCTGAGCGGTTCTTGTTGCAGTCATTTAAAAAAATTACATAATCAGTGCTTCAACAGCAGAAACAGCACAAAGAAAGCGGATATACGACTCGGTTACTTCAGAATGAAATTTCACATTTCACAATTTACATTTGGCATCATTTTAGGTAATGCCAAGAGATTTTGTTCTTGCGAAGTTTCCATGGGAGAGAATGAAGCGCATGGGTTTGCTGCTAATTAAGTAACTTCAGATACGGGCTCCATGCAGAAGTTTCCCCTTCAAAACACACAGGGTTGGACCATTGGCTAAAATTGGTCAGTGGCGTTGCAGTGGCAGTTTCTCTCTCTCCCTCTCATCTGTGTCATGAATATACACATACATTTTTTAAACTCATGTATAAGTAGCTGCAGAGTGTTGGTTACGCTCTGTAAACACACAAAATTCAGCAATGTGGTGCTTTCTCTAGCAGAGGTAAAGGGGTGCTGATGAAAATTTGCCCACATCAAGATTATAACATATTCACATCCTTTGTCGTGTTTAGATGCCAGAGCAGCCACTATAAACTAAATTTGCTGGTCTTAAATGGAGTCTTCTTTCAAGAAACTGTTTTTCTGTGTTTATCACTCCCAACCTGACGCCTTGTAGACCCTGAACATGACTTGCTATCTAGTTTTTCATTATTGACTGTAAGAACTAAGTCCACATTACCAGAGGGGAGAAACCCCCTTCTGAAAGTGTCTAGAGTTAATATATGTCCCCACAAAATTTTGAGGATAAATCAGCTCATTTCAAAAGACTCCATCATTACTTGTCCTTTGACAATATTTTAGGTGAACCTTGAAGGATTACAACCTTTCAAGTTAAAGTGCAGAAAATGAAAGCTGGCACAAGCACATACTTGTCATTGGAAATGCTGCAGTCGATGACAGTTTTCTTGCTTGTGTTGACAATAATGAAGGGGAGGTGGATGATCGAGTTGGGGGGTGGAGGTCTGTTCGCCTGCTGCTCTGACTGTCTATTCCGTTGAACAAGATTTTTAAAAGCTATTTGCTGTAAGACAAGATAAAAGACGAATTAGATTGATGACATATTAAGTATTCAAAATCACATTTGTGGCACAACCAGCAAAGTTTAACTGGATTTATTATTAGGAAAGTCCAGCTACATGAATAGAATATTACCACTATAACACTAAACTAATGTGGCGTTTATTATAAAGTGATGTGCGTGTAAAATACATTGATCAACCATAACAATAAAATCAACTGCTTCAAACCGTATAGTTCCCCCTATGGCTGCAAAAACATTTTTATGATGAACTACTTGTTCAGATACCTTTTTAATTGAACTGGAATTAACTTTACCAGCAATTTTTGCTACAGTGGCTCTTTAGTTGGACTGGACAACACTAGCCTTTGAGCTTGTCATTAAGCGTTGGGAACCCATGACCCCATTTTCGCTACTTCAGTTGACGCTCCTTGCCCGTCCACTTTGGAAGGTACTAAACACTGCAGACTCGGAACCAATGAACTCGCAGGTTCGAAAATGCTTTGAGCCAGTAGTCAGGTCATATCAATTTGGATCATGACAATGCTTAGACCCTTATGCTAACCCATCATTCCTGATACCAACACATCAAAGTCTACGCTAAAATGGACCCTTGCTGAGCAATATTGACCCCCTATTCACAAATTCCATTGTTATTAGATAATTAAAGTTAAAGTGATTTGACCTGTCTTTTCTTTTACATTATGAGCGATTGGAGTATATCTTACGCTGGATGGTGCATTAATTTACTTAATGGTCATAAAATTTACAACACTTCTTAATACAACATAATTCAAAACAACACCATCTGTAACTTCAACCCTCGGTAATAAGCATTCAGACCAACATCTATTTAGCATCTATCCGACATTGTCAAGAAACACAGAAACACAGACAGACCTCCAGACAGAAACACAGAACATATTGCTTAGTAAGAAAAAATGTATGGCTGAGCTCTTGGACTGCAAATTACTTTACAGATATATTTCTATAATAAATTTGTCAGTGAGTGTATGCACATTTGCCACAAGGACAGAGATTGCGCTTTTTTTGAAAAGCAGAAAGACTCCTTATTTGCTCTCTTTAACATCATCTCCTCCAGAACCAAAATTGTAGCTACCAAAGTTGCATATACTCTCTGACCACAGGCACTCATTCCAACCTGTAGTATGAGCTCCTGAAGCTGTGACTGCTTCTGCTTAATCCGCTCCAGCCGCCGTTGCCTCTCTACCTGAAATTGAAATAAAGAAATTATAGTTATGAATTTTAACAAATGGCCAGATTTGTCTATCAGATCAGCCGTCAGTGTCTCTACCTCTAGGTTTTGACATTCTTGCGCTGAGTTGGTGGGAAGCCCAATCCATTTGATTTCTTTCTTTTCTTTCGAGATTATGTTCATGGCCATGAGTACGTTAAGTGCATCGTACACCCGCCGCCGAATGTTCTTCTGGTCATAAACATGCTAACATGGGGGGGAAATTTAGGATATTAAAAAATGTAATGCAACATGGTTAGAAGATAACATTTAAGTCTAGCACATCAACAAATGTACTTTCTCTTACAACTGGCACTGTAAGAAAATGCTGTGCAGCTACAACACTCACCGCATCATTGGGCGACATGTGGCTGTCCGAGGAGCTGAATTCTGCGACCAGTTCATCTGCCACTTCATTATACGTGGTGACTCCTTTCTTCCGAACTTTTTCGCACACTTTCATTGAGAAATGCCTCAAGCCCTTCCCATTCTTTTCCCCTTTTTTACCGCGCTTGCTGCAGATGGAATAGATCCAAATAATTGTTTGCTTTTCAGATCAAAAAAGAATAATCACGTCAAAGTAATTTTGTCCTTTCATTTAATAATGGACTTGAAACAAAGTAAAAGCACAGCTGATTCTGAAACAAAATCTGCAATAATGATACATGCTTATAAACCCACTCATAAACTTACCCTGATGACCAAGGAGATGCATCAGATGGTTGACTCTGAGTGAGGAACTCGGGGCTGGGTGTGTGTGGACTATTTACCAAAATGGCATTTGATACCGTAGGCCTCTGTGGTGTTCCAATCACCTACAACGGACAGAGAAACAGAAAAGAAAGAAGACATTAAAGAATGGGTTCTAAGTTCTTCACAACAAAAGATTTAGAGTCCAGGTGAGCTCTGGAAACAGGCTTTACTTGTTTTAGCTAATAAAAGATCACCTCCTGGCGCGGTATCATTGTAACTAATGGCGGAAAAAACTTCCAGTTGTCAATGCAGCTTAACAGTGGCTCAGTAGTTAACACCATCACCTCATCCACCAAATGTAAAGTGCATTATAAATTAAATGTATTATTATTATTATTATTATTATCTACCCGTGTCTGCCTAGCCTTCCTCAAGTTACAATAATCTGAACTGACCTCCAAAAACAGAATTCTCAATTGTTAAACCTTGATTTGGTCTTCAGACCTAACAGTGGGGTTAAATGCTGAAGAACTGTCAAGGTGAAAATGAAAATTCTAGAATTTCACAATAGTGAAACTCTGACATGATAAGTGGTTCTACTTTTCCAAAATTAATATTTAGATGGATATTTCGGATTGGGCATCCGCTCTATAGGTGCACCGATCACAATTTTCTTGACCGAGCACCGATTTTTATAAAGTCTGATCGGCCAATACCGATTTTGGCTGATTCCTATTTATTTCTTTAAATTTTTAAAATCATAATGAGTAATGTATTATTAAGTTCAGAAGTATTACAGTGGAAGGAAGAAGGCTGGTCGGCATTGTCTAACTGTATATATTCTGACTTGTTGAAATTACCGTTCTCCCGGCCGCACGTTTCTTAAACAAATTTTATGACATTTTGAAGTGAAAATAAAACATTGCTAGCCTCGTTTAGTCCATTATGTTATATGTTGACTTTGTTCAGGGACTTCAGGGCTCGATGCTGGCTCCGAGCAGCCGCTAGCTTTTGCGGCTCAGCTTCTTAACTTGTCATGTTCCTTGGGGTGATTAAATTTGAAGAGTGAGATTAAGTTTGTTGTGCCAAACGTCTTCAGGGTTGTCCATCCACAGCTTGTTTTGTCCTTACAAATTGTGAGCTTTTTTATGGTATACTTGTGAGAATGTTGGAACTGTCGTAGCTCATACTTGGTGTGCGTGTACGGCTCATTCCTGTAAACGGCACATGACCGGCCTCAGGTGAGGCTGCTCGGCCGATTTACCGATTTCATCAAACTAGGCCTCCTGGAGCGGATCGTTCAGTGCAGCTATAATTCTCTATTTACCAAATTTCCCATTTTGGGATTAATAAAGTCTATCTATCCATCTATCTGTCTGTCTGGAGGTCTGTTTGTCTGTTTATTTAATCTCCCTGAGATTTCCTTGCTCAGCCTTTTGCCACACTGGTGGTCTTCAGGGACCAAAAATGAAAATGAAAAAGAATATATTCGGGGATTTTACCTTATTACCAAAATAAAAGGAATGCTCCACGTCATGACCCTCAAAAGGAGGTTGCCTGATTTGGTCACATATTTTGATTTAACAATCTGTTAAATGAGGACAAGTGAAAAGGCACAGATTACAGCTTAGATGTACCTTGCAATGGTAACCTCTGGTAATTGTTGTTGTCTGTATGTAGTTTTAATAGAGGAAGAATGCATCAATGTCCAAGACATGATTATGAAACTGGTGAAAGAGAGCCTGGTCTGGTGAAAGAATGTACACCGATTGAGTGATAAATGGTATATAGCAGATAGGTGATCTATTCCTTCAATAAGGTGAAATATAAGAATATCTATTCAAACTAATCTGATATCCCTCATGTATACATTCCATGTATGCAATGGGATGATGGGTGTAATCCTGCTGACTGTAGAGTTGATGAGCTTAGGCTCAACTGCCTCCATCTACCCTCTGCCCGGTCACCTCATAATGATAATTGAGGGGCTTACACAACAATAAGACACAGAAGAGAACCTTGGTGAGCAAAACTATACTCAAAAAGTATCTGCAGGTTAATGACAAATTAGTTTAAAAAAATAATGCCAATTGAAATAATCCAAGTCATCATAAAATGTGACTAATAATATACATTAGCTTAAAATCATATTATACTGTTAGATATGCTGTAATATTACTGTCATGAGCATCACTCACCATGTGTGAAACATGTTGCATGTGTGCCGTAATGTTCACATTGGATGGCCCAAGCGTTTTGGGTAGTAATTGTTTGGCCACAGGGGCAGCTGTCGGCTGGACCGTAACCAAAGACAGGACACCTAGTAGAAGACACAGGGAGAGCAGTAATGAATACAGCCCTTGATTGATACTCCATTGCCCCCTATCGTCTAACTACAAACCAAGAGGTCTATGCTCTTAGAATCCTTTTTGGGACAGACATCAATGGACCTTTGAAAAATGCAATGCAAATAATTTGTAATAAAAAGTCTGAAATTGCTGCATAGAAGCAATTACTTTCAATTCATACCTTTGCTAGGGCTCAGATTCTGATCGATGAAAACCTTCAACTCTCCATTAGTTTCAATCAGACCACCCTACAAAAGACAAGTATTTAATGCAATCCATAAACGCAACATTATAGACAGACACAAAATGAGTGCAGTTAAAGTGTACAGAGGACGGAACGTGAGGTTATGGGAAATGTTCCAGGAAGTTACAGCAAACTAACACCAAAGTGGTGATAGATGTGCTTATACACTCTTTTCTAAAAATAAAATGCATGTATGTACTGTACTACAAAGAGACAGAGAATTTACGTTTCCTCTTCCCTTCTTCATCTTAAACTTGGGAGCAGACACATCGGGCTACAGATGTTTCATTTGTACAACACCTACTTGATCCCTCCCATAGATGTCTTTTGACACATCAGATGATTGATCATTATATGGATTGTTATTTGTTAAGTCTGTATATTTGTAGATTCTCATTCATCCAGTTCATGGTAATCCTTGATGGCTGAAACAGAAGCAACTGCACTCATATGTTTAAGATGAGGTTCATGGTCTAACTCAAAGAGCCTACGACATGGAAACCCCGGGAGCAGTATGGTATCAAGCCCAGGACAACCACTCTACCTCCTGAGATACAGCTGTTTCAGAGCTTTACTCCCAGTCAAAAATCGAGCCCTGCTTTCCAATGTGACAGGAAGGGTGTGTTTAAGTGCTGCCTTGACCAAGGCTCTCTTGCAGATGTGATTGTTTATCTCGATGAGACTCTGAATGAAGGTTTTAATGTATATTATTACTTACATCTTTAGCCATGATCCCAAAGGACCGGAGGAGCTGAGGTTCAGGATAAAAGGAAAATACTCTTCTATTTGTCCCTATTCAGACCCCTGGAGAAAGAAAAAGTGCACACCATTCAGGACAATAAGTTTAGAAAGTCTCTAAAACATATTTCTCTGATATAGTTCAGTAGCTATATGATGCTGGTCTTCTGTCCTTAAATTAAAATATGCACTTTTAACTGAGGCCCATTTGGACTAATTGCTGCCAGCACATTGTGCAAAGCTACACTCACGTTAGCCTGAATTAAGTTACCGGGTGTTCCTCTTTTCACACAAAATTGAAGGACATAGAGTATAATTTCTACTAATTTCAATTGAACGACCCTTTGAGGGTATGTCTGGATTCATCGTGTTTACTTTAAACATACAAGCCCACCCCTTGATGCTCGCAACTTTTAGGAGGCTAAGTGAAAGTAAGGCCTACTTCAGGTACCGAGCAGCACGTCCGGAGGAAAGGCATCGTCGAACTTCTGCTACAGGTCAGCAAACATGCTAACTTCATCTCTCACACGCAAAGCTCAAACTTTTTCTCAAGATCTAGCACTATACACTTACAGATATTACCAATGCATGCGGTAGAAATGTCATCCATAATCACACGCCGCTAGAAGTGAATAATCTTTTGTTGGATGCAGCTAGCTAACTGTTCCAGCTAGCAGCTAGCGGTGGATTCAACTTATGGCGCTAGCTAGCTAGCTATTTAGCTGGTGCACGTTTTGAAATGATTTACATTAAAATGTATCGATTGTTGATTCCACAGTGCAGGATCCGAACAAATCTGGAAATGGATAAACACTTAACAGATGTGAACGTATTTCGCAGTGTGAATGGAGATCATATAAGTGATTTCATGCACTTACGAGTGCACTCTCCTGTTTCTTCGACGGCTGTTGTTGTTGGCATTTGAGAATGGAGGAAGAGGAGGTCTAAATCCCTACCAAACAGGAAACTAACTAAGATGTCAAATTACTTTTCAATAATTATATAGTTAATACCAGGAAAGATATTTTGTTGGTGATGTATTCTTGATTTGGGATTGTTTATTTTCTATCTTCTATCATTACACAATGAATACACACCAGGATCTGCATGCTCGAGTACATTAACTATATCTAAAGTGCTCGTTTTCAATTCAAAACAGAGGATCCACCAACGAGACAAAGTTAACAATAACATAGAACAATAAGTTTATTCATACTAAATACAGTTTTTAACTCATTGAATATATTTTTGCAGCACATTGTGACTAGCATCTTGCCTACTGGGACTGAAGTTAATGACGTTTATTGCAGATTATTGATGGTCATTGATCTCTGTCAGTCAAATGCAGTTAGATGGTCGCAGCAAATGTATATTGTTAGCCCCTTCTCTTAATTTTATTTTAATGTATCCATCTACACACATTTTTTAATCTGAATAACATATCAATTTTTTTGGGGGGGAAGGCCTTTTTATTTACGAGCAGTCGTTACTTTATAACGTCTCAGGGCACGAACTTTCGTAAAAGCTTACTTTTTCAAAGAACGGGTGAGGGTGTTACTCCACTGATCTCAATAAACATTAAGCATAACATTACAGTAAGTACCACTAATGACCCCATTATCGGTTGCTACATATTCAAGTTAGCAGCTTTTCATATGATACACTGAAGTTAACACATGACTCGTAATTTGGTGGTTTGCGATGTCTTGTGTATATTTAAGCAACGAGCTAACTCGCGATTATGGATGACAGCTCAAGAGCATCGGCGCTTTGTTAGCCGCTAGCGATACGATAGCTAGAAGCCTGCGGGTGAGCTAATCTGCAGCTGTCACCCACAACACTGAACTTAAGATACACCCTTTTCGTAGTTAGCCTTACATCTGTTTAAAAGTCATTTAAAAAAAAAAAAACAATGAGTAAAACTAATAGATAACATTGAGACACTAATTGCGGCAGATATATAGCGAGCAACAAGCCGATAAATGTGGCTTACCGGTGCTCGACACAAGTTAGCAATCGTTGGCTAGCCTTTTCTATTCACCCTCTGCTATCCTTGCTACAGCAGCGTTTCTCACAATCTGATCTTGGCGGTGTCTCGCTCGGCCGGCCTCTGATTGGACAGCGTGGATGACAGAGAGGCGGGGCAGTCAATGCAGACCACGCCCAGAGTTTGCGTAAATCTGATTGGTGGGTACCAGCCAGCTTCAAAGATAACCTACATATACCGCCACCTACTGGTCGGGAGTGTCAGGTCTGTACACAGTTTACTACCATACCTCTAATTTACCCAACCATAGCAACTTCTTTTTTGGGGGGTAATAAGGTGGATTATAGTCTTTTTGTAAAAATGCGATCACAAAATTTTAAAATGTGTTGCATATTATCAAATGTTCATAAACAAGTCCTGCTGTCCTGGAAACTAAATAATAAACACAACTTTTCCCTAACTAGCTGCATCTATACTAACGGAAATAGTCAATATAAAACTAAATCTCGATATTATATGTTGGGGGTCATCTTCAATGCTGTAGTGTGCTGGAGCAACAGCATCACAGATAGAGATACTAACAGGCTGTACAAGGTCATCAGGTTTGCCAATTCAGTCCTGGGGTTCAAAGACTCAGTCATATATATATATATATATATATATATATATATATATATGTGTGTGTAATGCTGTAAAAGCTTTGAGACTAGCTGCACACAAAAAAATTGTACAGAAGACAACCTAGTCAGAGAAATTTTACTGAATAGTCATTAGTGTGATTTAAAATGACATAATTACAATTAAATGTAATTTACTGTATAAAATTTACTGCTGTGCGTAATTTTTATTCACCTTACCAAGGACAAAATACATTTTACATATTGCAATCCGCCACTAAACAGTAGCTGAGAATAAAGTGCAGAGTGCAATCAGAGTAATACCCATTCACAACTTATAAGTCAGACATAATGTTTCCCATGACTGAAGTAGTTTGGAGCGCATTCAAATCAGCCTGTAAAACAAACAAAAAAAGAAAAGCTGGTGGTGATAATCTATCAGCTACTACTTGAGTTATTGACACTTGTTGAAAGGTGTAGTCCTTTTCACAAGAAAAAACTCAGATAAGCCTCAGCCCTTGGTTTCATGGTTTCCATTGCCAAGTAGTAATATTAACAGGGGGGGATGAGTTATGTACTTTTTATGTGTTTCGTATACTTGAGGATTTTGTGATTTTCTTTATTTGATGGCTTGTTTGTTTGTGAGTTATCATATACAGTATATATCATATCGTTGTACCAAATTAAGCGGCAAATGAACAGTGGATAGACGAGGCAATAATAATATGGTGCACAGTTATACATCACATGTACACACTTTATCAACACTTGGAGCATGGATGAAAGATGTCCTTTTTTTAAATAAATTTGTCCATTTTACAGGTATGGACTGTGTACAACAAACATGTATCTGTGTTTTATGAATATGTGTGAGTTGTCATGTGTGTACATTGATGTTTGGTTCTCTTTGTGCCCTTTAATTACCCTTCAAATTTGAATTGAATTGATTATAAAACATTGTGAATAACTGTAATTATTTTCAGTAACTTGGTTATTTCAAATGATGCAAGAAATTAATTAAAATGTCAAATAAAACACAGGTTAATCCGAAAAAAATAAATGAGTCATTAGTTAATGAGTGCCAAATGCTGTAAAGTGGGGCATGAACACTTTGCCCGTTGTTCCACATATTTGCATTCTTTCATTGTAGAAATAAATTGATTTCATTGTACTCTCTGCTTTTCCAAAACAGTTAAAAAATTTGCTTCACCCAACCATCTTCAACAGTGAAATATTTTCAACAAGATTATTGATAATGTAATGATATAAATAATAAAGGGGCATTTTCCGTATTGATCATTTACTTTTAATACTAAATAATATGATGATATTGACACATTTTCACAGGTAAAGATTAAGATTATCCAGCCTATCCGGTACTGCAAATAACGCAATTATTAACCAAGACACACGCGTTCCTCTCTGAACCCGCTGCCATGTAATACGTCATCAGTTACTGCCCGAGTACTCTTCCAATTCGAAGTCCACAACAATCAAGCACCCGGGACGCGTTCTATCTCCCCCCATTTTATCAAGAACGCATCGTTTGACTTGAGTGGAATTCGAACATCCATGTATCACTTAATGAATGTTGACGTCAGAATGTAGTTTCAACACTTTTTTAGGTGAGGATTTACATGTTTACACTTTAAACATGGTGTCGGCTTATCAACCTAGAGCTTATTTGATCATTTGTTAGGACGTTTTCGGAGCTGTGAGGTCCCGCTAGCTGTCAAGATGACCGGGCAGTCAGCGAGCAGGTACCCCGCTGACAGCAGCCGTGTGTCCATATAAAATGGCTGTCACACAGCATTTTTAGGTATTAATTTCTCACTCTTGAAAGGTGAAAAACTACGAGTCCCCTAAATTACAATATATCTGAGTCAACAGGCTGGTCAGGAGGTCCAACTCTGTCATGGACTCTGTTGTGGAGGTGGGAGAGAGGAAGATGTCAAAGAAGCTGACATCCATCCTGGACAACACCTCTTGATTAATAAAGTTTCTTATTTATTGCTCCTCAGTCAAATCACCGCCTAATTAATTAATTAGTTATTTCAGTATGAATCTTCTCATCACCTCTTTCGCTTGTTAGTTTAGTTGGTTTGGAGTCATAGATTAAAGTTAACTTTGATGTGCATAGGATGCGTGTTATAGAAACGTCTTCGTATCATAATGTTCAATCCAGTAATATTTAATTCAGTATAGTTAGAGGCCAATCTTTATCACAATTTTTTCCTATTGTTATTTCAATAATTGCCTAAGTCAGGCCAGGGTTTGGAGAAACTCTCCTCTCCCATCCTGGATTCTTCTTATTGGATCCCCATCCTGGTAAACATTGAAACCACAGTCATATTCACTCAGCACAGTTTATTTGTTGAATTCAATTATATTCCTACCCAAACAAAAACATTCTCCACCGCCAACTACGACGTCCCACATTTGAAAATGAACTTTTTTCTATTATCGTAGTTATCGAAGAATAAAACTAATACAGGCATCCAGACTTGTAATTAGTTTAATGTAAATATATATTATAATTATGAAAGAAACCTTGAGGTCAACTGAGATGTGATCTCACAAAGTATACTGTTACATCAGATTAAACAATTATGACCTCCCGCCCCGGGAGTTTCGATTTATTCAAGTCCAAATTGTCCACAAGTCTACAAGTGTGAACTTTGCGTACTTAATAGTAAGGAACGCCTTTGCAACTGCTGTTCGACTACTTCCGCGCATGCGCAAATGTGGCGACAGTCGTGCTCCAAACTGGTCAACCAGCGGGTGTGAAAATGGTAGGTAACCAAAATAAACACAAACACAGACATTGGGTTTAGTGCCATGAATGCTTACGTTCAATACTACTGTCGTTTTTGAGAACGCATTCTGGGTCGCGTTTTGGCTGGCCTTCAGTAGTCAGTAAGTGCTGTTCGCTGCTGTTACAGGGAAGGTCAGTTGATATTTTGAGAGCAACTAGCTAGCTACACGTCCCTTTTTGGCAGTCTGGCAACTTCGGCTGTAAACAGGTCAGCGGGATTACCTGGCAAATAGAAACATACGATTGTCTGAATGATATGCTGCGAAATTCATAACCATATTGTCTGTTGACGAGACGATATAATCCTATAATGTCAGTAACATAATTTGGCTAAATTAGCTAACATTAGCCAGTAGAAGTTACTAGCTTGTTGCTAGTCGAACCCATCTTCTCTCACAATAAACCACACTGTGTGAACATCAGCAGGTCCAGACGACTGACTTTATCTAGCCTTTTTTAAGTCATGTCTAAAGCTAACGGATGGTTAAGTCATTAGCAGTTTGGTGGAATACAGGAGTCTCCGGTTTCAGGTGGTGTTGCTCTTCAGTGTAAGTCTTAAGTGCTCAGCAAGAGTAGCTGGTAGACCTACGAGTGGTTTCTGGATAATATCAAGATTAGATTGATCCTACATGGTGTAAAATGCACACAGTTTCTAAATGTCAAACTGATAATAAATAATAATCTTATTTATATACCAATTTAAAAAACAAAGCGACTTACAGGTTACAACAAGTGGACTCGCTTAAAACAAGTAAAGTACAAGGATACTTCAAATGGAAATAAAAGACACCAACAATAACAGAAAATAATCATAAACATTCTGGCAGTGAGACTGTGTGTTAAGATTGTAGAAGACTGTGTGCTTAGATTAAAAATAGACTTTTTTTGGAAACATATGTTTTAAGAAATGTATTTAAGGATTTTACTGATTCTGCAAACCATAGATCCTTGGCCATGGAGTTCCACAGCTGGGGGGCCCTCACTAAAAAAGACTGCCTACCCCTTTAGTCCCGAGTTGGGATTCAGGAACGAGAGGCAGAGCCCCTATGAGCCTGTGCCCTGCCTCATAGGGGCGGAGCAGCTCAGTGATGTAACTAGAATCTAAGCTTTGAAGTGCTTTAAAAGTTACCAGTAAGACCTTAAAACCAGTTTTAAACCTATCTGGTAGCCAGTAAAAAGTGACGAAATAAGGGCTGATATAGTAATGTGTTCTGGTGCTTGTTTGATGCATCTACTAAGTGTATAATAAGCGGTGGAAAACAAGCAAGTTTAATCGAGTACTGTTATCTACAAATCTGAGGTACTTGTATTTTACATGACCATATAAATTTACGCAACCATATTCTTCTGCTCCACTACATATTAGAAGGAAATAATCTACTTTCTACTCCATTAGATTTGTATGACAACTGTAGTTAATGGTTTCTTTTCAGATACAACTTCTGCATACCCAATCGTGTCTACTGAAAATAGTGTATCGTTTTATGTGCTGATTGTGAATAGTTGTGATAAACTGAACAAATAAAGTTTTTTTTTTCATAGGTTGAAAAAATTATCTTACGTCTTAAAACAAATAAACTTATTAAAATGCATCATCACATGAAAGAAAAATTTTTAAACCTATAAGTTCTTAAAGATTAAACTACTCAACAGAATATATTGTAGTTAAAATGACCAAAATCTTAAACATCCATAGGAGTATAATGAAACACATAGACACCGGAAGTTGGTTTTGTCTAATTGCAGATGTAAAGGTTCATATTACATTGGTTCTTTTCATTGGACAACGACACAATATTTGCAAATATCACAAAGTCTGCCACGATAAGGTTAAGGAGCGATTTGATTCAGTGGCCTGCATTGATTTAAGATGATATTATGTACCCATTTAACAAAATTGGTTGTGTTTCACCTTAAGAAAGAAAAATTATATAGCAATTTTGAAATGCTTTGACAATTTTATGCAGAAATATAATAACAAAAAGAACAAAGACCTATGTTGCACTGTAAAGTAACACATTTTCATGTTTAGATATAAAAAAAATGTTTTCTTATCAGTTAACCAATCAGGACCACTGATTAACTTTGAAATAAGAACATAACTGTCTAGACATAACATAACTGTCTAATTTCATGTCTTCATGAGATTGAATTTACATGGTTTTGATAAGTGCTGTGCCCAGTGGTTTTGAGCTATTAAGCTCTGAATGTTTTACGTCCTACATTTATGTATTACAACTCAGTGTCTCATTAACAAACACTTTTTAAGTTTAACTGACAAATATATGTTAAGTGAAATAGTTTATTTGTATATAGTTTATTGTTTGATTATGGTCGCGCCGTCAATGCTAACTACGTTAACATGTATATGGCATTTCCCACTATATTTCTAGATTTGATCCAAATGTAAAGTGCATTATAAATTAAATGTATTATTATTATTATTATTATTATTATTATTATAAACTAACAGACCAAGCGCTAATTATATTCCACATTGTTGTGAGGCAGTTAACATTCAGGCTGCACCCGTAGGCCTTTATCTCTCAATTGAAGAACGGCTTATCCGCCAAAGTGAACGCTAACGTTCATGGAGAGCAGATTAAAAGGACAAGATTAAACTACAGCCTCTGACTGTTCCCATTGGTCCGCAGGTCTGTGTACTGAGAGGGATGGGTCCCTGTGTGTGGGAAAAACTGTATGCATGCTCTGGTAGTAATTTCAAAATAAAGGCGTATCTTAAAAAATACAATAAATACAGGTATTTTGACTCCCCATCGATTTCATTGGATCGTTGTTCAACAAACTGATATACCGATATGGATCGGTGAATCGTTACAACCCTAATATTCAACCGTTCTATGAATACTTAACGTTTGATATTTTAAGTACAATTAGCTGATCACACCTATATGCAGCTCAGCTCCCCGGGAGCTTCACGGACCACCCACTGCTCCCTCAGGGATGGGTCAAATGCAGATATAAATTTCACAAAGTTGTACTGTATGAATGTACTGTGTAACATGATGAATAAAGTAAAAGTGATTATTATTATTCGTAGAGGTGCAGCGATTGAGATTTTCTTGGCCGATCACCAACCACCAATTTTATAAAGACTGACCAGCCGATAGTGATTTTGGACGATTTTTTCCTTTAAAGTTTAAAAATCATAATGATGTATGTATGTATGTATGTTATAAGTGCCTTTATGAATACATTGAAGGAATACAGTGGAAGTGACAAGGCTGGTTGCCCTTTTGTAATGTGCATGTTATCTGACCTGTTGAAATTAATGTAACCTCCGTCCTTCCCGCCCTGCAATCCTAAAACCAATTGTATGACATTTTGAAGTGAAAATAAAACTTTGTACTCTTCGTTCAGTCAATTATATGTTAGCTTTGTTGGTGGACTTCAGCTCTTGTGGCTGGCTCAGAGCTCCCGCTAGTTTTAGACGCTCTGCTAACGTAAACTTTCCCAACTTGCTGTTCCTCGGGGTGATAAAATTGTTTGACCAAGTTCATTCGGCCGAGGGCCTCTGGGTTGTTCCGCTGCAGCTTCTTTTGTCATTTAGTTTCGGAACCATAAGTGACCGATCGATCGATCGGGGCACCGCTAATTATTATTATTTACTTTCCCCGTTTTTTTCTTTACACCTTTAAGATATAGTCCCATGATAGTTTGACTCACATAATGACTTCTTTGCTATGAAAATGTACTTCATGAATATGGAGTCACATTGGTATTATTATTAGTTTGATCAGTAGTTATTGAGGAAAACAGTATTTTACTAATAGCGTTTTTTTCCAGGAACCAGCCAATTAACTTTTGAGAATATGTTAATCTTGAAACCATACTGAATTGGAACATATAAATCTATGATTTTATCTTACTTGTGAGTCTGCAGCATTACTTATTGTTATCTCATGAACTAAAATTTCTAGAACGTGGGTACTATTTTGATTCAGATCATACTTTGAGGTGTGTTAGATCTTATGGGTATGTGTTCATGCACTCTTTCTCCAAGCATTCTAGGCATTATCCAGATGATGATCCCTATCTCTACCAACATATATATAGCATTGTTCCTTTGGGCATACCCAAACTCTCCATACAACTTCATCGAAATCCATGATCAACTTTTTGTGCAATCCTATTAGTAAAAAGATAAACAAACTGATACGGGACCGAACATAACCTCCTTGTTGGAGGTCATTAGTTATGACCCAGTAGATGTATATGGTGCTGTTTGTATCTCTACCTTAATTTTCTTGGTTTCATACTATTTTGCTGTGGTTGATACATTTGAGTTAGATATTGGAGACGGATACATAGTAGGATGGTGAGTCTGAATGCAAAGTTGTGAAACAAAGATGCTCTCGGTTGATTGACTCGCCAAACCGAACATCTATGCTTGAGATATAATAATGCTTCTTAATGTTCCTTTGAATATTGTCTCATTACAAACAGCAACCATCACAACCTTCAGAGTAAGCTTTTAAGTATACATATCAAATATAAAGTGTTGGGACAGTATTGTCAAATAAAAAAATGTTAAATTAAAACATTTTCATTATTGCCAAATATATCTGGTAGGGTGCTTGTGTTACACTCCAGACTTGTTGCACCTCGAGCTCCTGGTGATGGCATCCCATTTCCCTCCTCATGTTACATCTATGAATGTAGTTATCTGAGGGGCCCTACTGGGTACAGCATGTGCTTAGAGAATCCACAACATCCCCTTCAGAAAAGCTCATGTCGCTCTTGGACGGGACATAATTACCACCAAGCCGTCTTGCCTCACCTGCTGTAACTTGTTTTTGTCAGAGTGATAGACTAACTCTCTGAAATATGTGCGTAAGTGTTTTGGAGTGTCCCCAGTCTCTCCTGTCGTCGATCGTACTGCCTGAATGCCTGTGGATGTGTGTGTCTCTCTGTGTTTTTTTGTCTGTGTTTCGCTCTTGGTGTGTGCTGTGTTTTCCGTTCTCCCAGCTCTGATTGCACCTGTGTCTGACAGCCCGTGTCCTGTACTCATACAGCATAAGCTGAAGTCTTCGCAGAGGGACAAGGTACGGCAGTTCATGTCCTTCACACAGGCTGGGGAGAAGACTGCTGTGTACTGCCTCACACAGAATGACTGGAAACTAGAAGTCGCTACTGACAACTACTTTCAGAATCCAGATCTGTACTGTAAGGAATCCATGAAAACGTCTGTTGACCGGAAAAGGCTGGAGCAGCTCTACAATCGTTACAAAGGTTTGTGGGATCAATGACAGTTTGTCTTTCACATGAAATGTTTACTAGGACAGAGGTGTTACTTTAAAGACTGTTCATTAATCCTGACTTATATGCACTACTTATTGGCATAATGTGTCAGCCTAAATATTTTTTTCCTTGATAGATCCTCAGGATGAGAACAAGATTGGTATAGATGGGATCCAGCAGTTTTGTGATGACCTCTCACTGGATCCAGCCAGCATCACCGTGCTCGTCGTCGCATGGAAGTTTCGTGCTGCCACTCAGTGTGAGTTCAGCAAGAAAGAGTTTCTGGATGGAATGACAGAACTCGGGTGAGTGTTGACATCAACATTGTGTGATGTGGTCCTTAGTCGAATGTAAGAACTGGGCCTCAAAGTATCTCTGCGTGTTGATTCTCTTAGTGTAGCGCCAGAGAGGGAAGGCAATCTATATATAGACCCACTCAGTCGCAGCCTGGGTACTCTGACTTCGTGGAATGACTCGTTGGGAAAGCTGAAATGTTTTGACTTTTAGATTCATGTGTCAAAGCATGTTTGTTTATTTTTAAATACATTTTCTGTTTTTAGGTGTGACAGCCCAGAGAAACTGAAGGCCCTTTTACCAAGATTAGAACAAGAGCTCAAAGACAGCGGGAAGTTTAAGGACTTCTACCAGTTCACCTTTAACTTTGCCAAAAATCCTGGACAGAAGGGTTTAGGTGAAAATAAAAGAAATGACATTGAAAAACAAGATGTGAATGGTTTCAGTGAGATTCAGTGTTCTGCTTTTTTTGTGTGCAGACTTGGAGATGGCTGTTGCCTACTGGAACCTAGTTCTGTCAGGACGATTTAAGTTCCTGGATCTTTGGAATAGATTCCTTTTGGTGAGTCAAAGGAGAAAAATAAGGGATGCACCTTGTAGGGCAAATTGGATGTTGGACATGATTTGAGTAATGGGGTGGCGGACTGATGTGGTGTTAATGACACTGAGATCACGCATCAGCACTTCAGCAAAGATCGTTCTCGACGCTTTGTTTCATTACACTGAACAAAACAACGGCAAAGCAACTTTCACCAGCAAGGGTTGCTACCTTCTCATTAGGAGCGATAGCCATTCACGCAATCCCTTACACACCAGTGGAACAAGTAGGAGCAAACTGGGCTTCAATATTTTTCTCAAAGTTCTCTTGTAGACTGCAGGGGTCGGGGACAGACGGTTCAATGAGTGGAAAACTGACCTACCTCACCTAAGCTACCCCAAACATGTTTTTTAACCACCGTAATTATGCATTGTCATTATAACGCGCATTCAATCATGTCAGTTTAATAAGTTCTGCCACAATAGAGCAGTTAATCACGTATATTGGGGGGAAAAACTATGAACACAAGGATTTAAATTTGTAGGCCCCTTGCCTGTCCTTAAATATATACATCCTTCCCCAGAGGTTAAAAATACTATTTGATGTGCCAGTTACTGTAGCATAACTTAAGATTCTGTTTATTACATATGTAATATTTGTACATTATGATAACATATCATCCTCTACCCTACATATGAAATTAGATGAGGTTATTCTGTTACTGCTACTATTATTAATTCATTATTTAATTTGATATTTCTGTTAAATTATTTATGAGCACATTAGTGCTCATTACTCACACACTATTTCTACCAATTAGGGGGGGGAAAGCCCACCCACTGCTGCTCTCTCCAGCCAGAGAGGAGGGGCTATTGCAACTGAATGCTACTAATTCTACAGAAGTAAAAAAAAATATATAAAAAAAAGGCATATCCGGCCGGTGATTCAGATGCACTCCAATTGTGGTACACTCTTGACCTAATCTATATCTTCTGACCGGGTTCCATAAAAATCCACCAAAAGCTATGATCCTGCTGGAAAAACAAACAAACCAGACATAAACCATGACCTTAGGGGCAGTATGAATGAAACGCTACATGCACCAATATATTAATCCGCTGTTGTTGATTACAGGAGCACCATAAACGATCCATCCCTAAGGATACATGGAACCTATTGTTGGACTTTGGTAACATGATTGCAGATGACATGTTGAACTATGATGAAGAAGGTGGGTTTGGAATCATCCTCAGATTTATTAGCATTGATCCGTTTGCTTTTTGTTCATTGCTATGAATATTTTAAATTTTTGCAGTAATGACACTTCGGTTGTTTTCTTTTGCAGGAGCATGGCCGGTCCTTATAGATGATTTTGTGGAATTTGCTCGACCGATTGTAACGGGATCAAAACGTAAAACTCTCTAAATCCTACCCCAGGTCTGGAGAGCCGGAGCGTTATTTCTTTTACAGTGACTTCATAGTTTTTTGTTTTTTTTAAGACTTGTACAAAAAAGTGAAAATCGTAGACTTCAAGGAGAAAACAGAAGCACTTGAAACCGTCAGGAACCACCTTTCAGGGTGCTGAGTAATAACTGAGAACAACTGGCCACATTTTTTTGCCATTGCCAGGCTGAGGTGGCACACGGACTTCTCCGGATTCGCCTCTATCTCTCCTGTTGGATTCTCAGTATCTTTGTTTCCTGATGGAGCACTTACCCATCAGGGCACTGCTCTGTATTTAGTGATGGACACAACTTGGAGAGGAGGTTCCCCTGCTTTGTGGACACTAAATGGACTGGAGAGGAGAGAACTGTGCTTTAAGATTCTTCCTAGCCAGCTTTGTTTCGTTATATGAAGCTCTGAGTGAAAGGTGTGCTCAGTCCCCGTGTCTTTCTCCACCTCTGGGACGGAGTTCTCACCATACCAGCACCAACAGGACTGATGCAGTTTTTACTGTACATACTGTATCTATTGGGACAGTTTGCAAAGAGACCTATATGAAGAATAATATAAACATGTTCAATTTATAAATACAGAAGATGATTCTTATATGTACAGTAAATGATGAGACCTCTAGCAGGATGCGTCAAGATATCTGATGATAGGCTCTTAGTATGATTATCAGGTGGATCCGGCAAATCATGGAGATGTGAACGTCTCATTGAAAGCATGTTAAACACATTTTAAGTCACCTCGGGCTGGTTTTACAAACACGTCTCACCAAGTGTCAAGCAGTGCTTTAATTTAGATATGTGATATTGGTTTGGTTTGTGGTCTTCATTTCTCGGATTAATCTTGGTGGGGAGCGAGGATTGAATCCTTAATGTAGTGAGAGGTATCCACAACGCCACCATTTATGCTTTCAAAAGTTATTTTCTGTGTTGCAGAAAGGAATTTTTAATCAAGTAATCCCTATGAGACAGTAAATGGTGCTGAAGTGACTTGGTCAGCATTCAAAGTTAAGAATAGGATTGCATGGCGTAAATCTGTATGTTATGGCATTGCTAAGTCCTTAGATCAGAAGCCGGGACACTGACGAGGGCAACAACAGGATGGCAACGTAAGCCTTAAGAATATGTGTTCAATCATTATGTTTCTGTCCAAGCCCACCAGTCCAGTGTTACAAACAGTAGAGAAAATCTCAATCTATTGTAAGTAGTTTATCGTTTATTTAAGAAAGATGAATAAAGCATGAGTTTTTTTCCATTAATCATGAATGTAAATAGTTACTTTCTTGTTGATGGTTTAGATGACATGGTGTATTCTATACAGAACAAGTATTTTGTTGAACAGAATTATGACTGTCAGTGTTTGACCAATATTCATAATCATACTTACATGACTGGTGAAAGCTATAGTGTTTTTAAAAATCTTTCCATCTTGATTGTTTAAAACACATCATATAGCACTCATAATGGCCATTGGATTACGTTTCATATATTTGAACCATTTGAGTGTTTTGTGTCAGAGAGATACCGGGCCAGATGCTGAAGGGCATTGTGGTACCATTTACACTGGAGGAATTTTCTTAATGTTTAATATTGCTATTTTGTTATTTGCAATTATACTTCATAAGACGAGACAGAACGGCTGACATTGCAGTTATAAGGTATAAATGCCACTTCGTTAGGGTGGCACAGCACGGTATGATGAAAACAATACTTTGTTGGCAAACCTAATTTAATTTAGCTGAAGTATAAGGAATTCACAATGCGACATTGAATCAATTAGGTCCGTGCTTTCATCCCTGACGGCTGTGGCGTCATGCCCATCGAAGCTGGGGGGGGGGGGGGGGGGGGGGGGTTTTTTTTTTTATTGTTATTTATTCCTATTATATTTTTATTTTTTTTTTTTTTTTAATTTTTTTTTTTTTTTTTTTTT
>VRLP01002834.1:0-77284 GCA_009660295.1 Lophius piscatorius
GGACTAAGCTCAGCACCATGGGTGATCGGGCCTTCTGTTCTGCTGCCCCTCGTCTGTGGAATGCCCTCCCTGACCATCTCAGGGCTCCACAGACGACTGACACATGTAAAAAAGGACTTAAAACTTTCCTTTTTAGCAGAACCTATAACTTTAATTAACATTGCTGCTTTTTGGTCAGGCTTTTATATAGTTATTATTAATTTTTTTTTATTGATGCTTTTATCTGCTTTTGCTTTGTAGCACTTTGAGATTTGATCCAAACGTAAAGTGCATTATAAATTAAATGTATTATTATTATTATTATAATCAGGTGAACGCTACAGGTGAGTGACTCACCGCCCTCCTTATCGTTGAGATTATTCCTACAGGCAACAAAAGATCAAATGTTATCCGTGTAAATCACCTGAGAGGTGGAGAGAAGAAGAGAAAGGTTTACACTTCTCACGCCGCACAGAACAAGAAGGACTCATTAGTTACAATAAGCTCACCTTCTGTGATGTGAGATAACTGGAAGTGCTTCCCACATTCATTACGAGACAACAGGTATATTTCCCAGGAGGCTTTGTTACCGCATCTTGCTGACAACGACAAAAACCTAATAACCCGATCTCATAATTACTCAGAAGCAATGTGAATCCAAATGAGAGAGTAGGAAAGAGTGAAAGCGCGACGGGGAAATGATTCCCTCCCTGTTTAAGAATCAAGCTGCCAGCAGATCATTTTTACATTATTTTATTTTATTATTTTTTTTATGTCTCTCCAGGCGTCCTGGTCTTCTCTCAGGACTGAGTTTGCCCCTCTGAACCCGGCTCAGCTTCACCACATGCTGAGGGAGTACAACTCTGGTAAATCCTGTCCCAGGGGCTGGACCCCGACCCAAGACGATGAAGAGGACGCAGCGAAGACTGGTAAGGGACACCGACCCTTTCCCGGAGAAACGCTTGGTAGTCAGTTATTCGAATGGGCGGCGCTCTGGGTCACTGGTTAGCTCACCTCATCAAAAGAAATGCGACCTGCAGGACCTCCGTGTAAAAAGGACAACTGTGTCTCTCCCAGGAACGCCTGATTCTTCCACAGGTCAAAGGTCATTCAACGCAGGTGACCTCGTGGCACTAAGGCCTTGTTTACGTTAAAAGTATTGATGAAAATGGAGAAAACTTTCTCCCTTGCGCTTTTTTCCCCAAAAAAATGGAAAATGATCCTCGCGATCTCAGATCAGCGACAAAAACAATCAAAAACGCCGTTACTGTTTTTAAAATCTGCAGAGGAAAAGATAGCCTCCTTTGTTGTTGTTGTTGTTGTTGTTGTTGTTCTGTCTGCGCGCGGCTTTGAGGCCGAAACAGAACCAACCGTCCGTGAAGAAGAGCTGTGATGTCACAGTTTCCAGAAAACTCACTTTTGGCCAGTTTACACTGGAGCGGTGACGAAGGTGTTGATGAGGTCACCTGTTTTTCAAAAGTTGGACGTTTCTCTCTGCCGCTACGCTGCCGTTGCTCCAAACCGCCTCACAAGGTCACCGTTTTATCTCATCTCACTCATCCGCGCTTGTTTATTAGTGTTTATTTTTTTATTTCCCATGAAAGGAACTTTCACAACATTGGGTCATCCTCAGCCCTCGTTGCCAGTTTACAGAGAGCCGCGGTAACCAGACTCCTCTGTCAGCAGGAATCCCAGCGGCCCATTGTGTCTGTCGTACGCGTTCAGACTTGACAGGAGGGACGAATGACTGCACACGATTAATAACAGAGCGCTCAGCGCGTCCAACAACCTGAAACCGAGGCGGAGAGGAAAGCCCACCGAAGTCTCGGGTGGAGGATCCTGCGTGTTCCTGCTTAATTCAACGTGTCATTAAATTCTCTTTCGTGAAGTCCTCCAGAGTCGGACAAGCTTCCGTGTTCTCTTATATTATGACAGCTTTCGATGCCCCGAAGAAGATGAGAATGAAGATGAAGCTCAAAGAGTTCAATCTGAAAGAAATACCATAAATAACATATTTAGAAGTAAAAACCGTTTCATTTTCAGATTGAATGTTCAATGGAATAATGACATAAATGAACATAATTGGAAAAGAATTCCATGAAATCCAAACTATTCAATGTTAATGTGTGTAAACAAGTTAATTAGTCAAACTCAACATTTAATAATATTTTTTATTTTTTTGCATAGTTTGTTTTTCGTCTTTCCTTATGGCGCTTTTCATTTAATGTAATTTACCTTATTTTAAAGATTGATTTGATGACGCAGCCAACTTAAGGAAATATGCCCCAAAATAAAGACGTTGTGAAAAAAAAAGGTCGATAAGTGCTTTTGAAAAAGATGTAAAGATAATATAATCAAATAAAAGAGGAAGAAAAAAAGTCTTCATTCAAGAAACATGAAGAAAAAATGATATGCTCATTTTGGACTTTTTTAATATATTGGATTAGACGGGAATGGAAATAATTTTATAATAATTTTATTACAACATTCACGATCTAATCCTTTGATTTGGATTAATGATTATTATGATTGTCCTCATAGAGGCGAGTGGAAGAATCGTGACCGAAATAAAATGTTCAGGTAGAGGTAGTTGAGCGGTCATGGTCATCCTCATATCTGAATTAGAGGCACACCCCCCCCCTCACATGAATCAGCAGAAGTCTTCATCCCAGTCTGAGTCTTCCTCCAGAGTAATCCCGTTCCTTCAGTCTGTCCGCACCAATCAGCTTCTAGCTTAGAGTTACTTCTCAAGCCGTCCTCAGCAGGCCAGCCGTCCCCACGCCATCACCTGTCAGCCGGACGGCACCCCACTGTGTAAGACGCCGCGGACTGATCCGGTCCCGGATTCTATCTAGAGTCGGAAGAACTCTTATCCCAAATGTAGCAGCTTTACCAAGAAGACGGTTTTCTCTTCCCTGCAGGCGACATCCTGTTCAGCTTCGACAGCCACCCGCCGCTCATCCTGCCCAGCAGCACGTTTCACCTGGAGCTGGGGAAACCCATCGTGGAGTCCGCTCTGTTTGAACAGCTCGGCCATCTGCAGGAGGCGGTACGCCGCCTCCCTCGCGGTGAAACCCAAGCCGAACCGGAGGAACAGGTAACAAGCTCCCTGGCCCTAAAGCTCGTCAACATCGCCGGCAGCCGGCAGGAAATGAGACGCCTTGATGTTTTCTACATGTTATTGATTGGTTTTATATATCCTCAGAAGCCGACCTCAGACGGCCAGTCCAGGACTTCAACCGCCGCCAGAGTCATTCTGGATCCCGCCCATCAAGTGGTCTCTGACCCAGTTACCCGGTCCCCCCCTGAGGCAGAGCTGGACTGCACCTCCACGGCAGATCAGACTCAGGCCCGAGGATCTCATAGTGATCTGAGCAACTGTGGGGCGGTCCTGACCCAGAAGCTGAAGAGCCTGGAGCTGCAAAACTCCCTCCCAGGACAGGCAGACCTGGTTTACCACAAGAGCCTGGCGCTTGACCCCTCCTGCCTGCTGACGCCCCCCAACACCCCGCAGGGTATGGAGCTGACTGAGCTGGAGGCGGACCTGCAGGAGGGCGCCCGCCAGCATAAGAAAGGTGAGCGGGGAAGGGGGAAGACCCAAACAGGTGCCCCCTCTAAGACGTGTGTGAAGATGTTCGTGCGTCACTCAGGTGGTTGATTGACATTTAATATCTGCTCATACAAACACAAACATACAAACATTCCGGATCATGAAATGCGTTCTTAAAAGATGATTTTCCAAATCATCCGTATGGATTTAGATATTTCAGCTTAGGTCCAAGTGATGGACGGAGAGACAGCGCTTCTCCCGACAGCTGGAAAAACATCAAAGGAACCCCGAAAGCAGACGACGATGATGATCGAGGGTCAGGAATGTCTCTCCTCATGCACAGAATACCTGAAACAACGAATGAACCACAGTTGGACCACATGCGAGGACAAACCGGCAGCATCTCATAAAGGCCCATCCATGGTTTTCACTCAGCTCGCTTCAAACCTGGTCCCGTCACCCACCGCAGGAACGAGGTCACCGCTTCAAACCTCATTCAGCTCCTCTGAGCCACAACATCTATTAAGGAAACTATTTAGCGACTTGACCTCCTGGACCGGCTACGTGTTTTTTTCCTAGCGGCTACTGGACCAGATGAAGGTGCCCCTGACATTAAAGCCCTCGCAGTCCTCCCTTCATCTCTTACTGACGCGGGAGGCCAGGAATTTCAAGTGGGAAGAATGTGCTGGGTGGGTCCGCCGTGCAAAGGAAAGGCTCTTTCCTCTCCCACCCCATTGTTGTTGGACGCCTCTGTCATGAGGTCATTCGTAGGAGTGAGAGTGAGTCGGCGTGAGAGTCGACTACTTCATTTTGAAAACGAATATATCATTTCGCCGTTTTGAGCCGCGGCCCGTCAGACACGTCTGCGGAACCAACACAGAAGCCTGAAAGTTCTCAAAACGCTTGGAAGGAGCACGGAAGGGCCATGAGTGATGTCATCTGGAGAAAAGGTTGTTTCCAGAATCTCTTTGAGGGGAGGGAACAGAGGGAGCCGCTGTTCCTTCATTTAGAAGAAAGTAGGTTTTTCCAGGCAGGGAGGAGACGTCCGGGTCGACCCAGAACTCACCAGAGGGACTTTCTATCTAAAGTGTTCTGAGGATCCCCCAGGATGAGCTGGAGAGTGTTGCCGCGGAAAGAGGCGCCTGGAATTCCCTTCTTACGTTCGATCGTTTCCTCGGCACATGGCAAAATGAAATAACCAATATTTGATTATTATCCAGCCCCAGAAAGAGTCGCTGCTACATTTGTAGTAAATGTACTAGTTTACTACTAATGTACTAGTCAATAAACTAGTAAATAAATAAAATAGCATCAAAGCTTCTTCTTCTTCCTTTCTTTTTTAGATCTTACAGAGAGGAAGCTGAGAAATGCCGAAGGAAGGATCAGATAGTGAAACAGAAAAATGAGTCAAACTTCACGAGGGGAAACAAAAGGAGTCATGAGAACAGTTCAGGGGGTGAATTTGGACTTCTTGCGTTCCCTGTTCTGAAGCAGACCCTCAGAAACACTTTTCACATGCGATTGTGTCGGATTGTAAGAGGTTGAACCCGCGTTAACGCCCCCCCCCCCTCACAGACCCCCCACTGTGGCCGGGGGGTCTTACTGGAAGGCTTTGAGCGGGGGGATTTTGTTATTAGCGTCAGACGTCTCTCACTCACGTCGGTTACCGGAGGTTTTCCTCCGCTGGTGCCGTGAAAACAAATGACTTCCATCAGAGGGTTTGAGGATTACCCCGGAAGAAAAAAACCCATCTGGCACCATCTCTGCGTGTCGGCCCAAATGAAAGATGGTGGCACACTTTGTACACCGACGCATTTTACACCGTCGCACGGAGTTTAATGGATTAGCTGCATTTTCAAGCTTCATCATCATCATCATTTTTCACCCCCAGCTTCTCAAAAAACGATTATAGCCGCTGGGTTGGTGCGGCTTTGAAGATGGCAGGAAATTAAACTTAGTCGTAAAGGTCAAAGGTCATTAGTGTGAATGTCTGATTGAAATGACTAATTCCTGCTTTATTCTTCTCCTGCGATACATCGCAGAAGGAAATGCTGCACTTTTCACTCCGTTTGTCCGACAGCTGTAGTTACCGGATACTTTCACAATACAACATTTCCTTTATCTCCAGACGAAGGATTAATCTTTAGAGGAAATGTTCTCCTATACTTAACAGGTGAAAGTATTCCATAACAAGAATGTAGTTAGATTACCTCAGTGTTTAACATCTGCAGCTGTAAAATAGCCCCAAACCGCCATAATAACAAAATACTCCCCAGTCAGTGTTTTTTACTTTTGCTGCTTTAAGGAACATCCTACTGGTATTACTCAAATGCTTTTAATTTGAAATGCAAGGCTGACTTCTGCTGAAGTATTTGTACGGCATTGTATTCGTTACTTTCATGCAGGTAGAGGACTGGAACACTTTCATCAACCTCTGCCTCTGCATCAGCTTAGAAACGTCCGGTTTACAAGCCCGACTGGAACCCGTTAATCGTTCCACGTTACCTTGGCCTCCCGCGTTTTTTTTTTTTTACCTCTGTGGTTTTGGCTAAAGGGCTAATGTTATTTTGAAAGTTTGCTAATCCTTTAATCTGGCCCCAAGAATTACAGAGAGGTGGTGATGTCAGGAGAGAAAAGAGCGGCGGCCGATCTGTCATGGGAATTTACAGTCGGGTTGGTGCGTGGAATCTTAATCGGGGGAGGCATTGTTCGGGGCAGGTCCTGCGTGGGGGGCAGACACGCCGCATGTTCGGAAAAGGTGGAGGTGAGGGAGGGGTGGGCGGCGGGGGGCTTCATGGGTGGGAATGGCTTTTATTGGGCCTCGCTACTGTCGCTGCTTTAGTGTTGTGACAGGAAGTCCCTGTTACGGCATCGCCGCATGCTAACACCTCCATGTTGAATTCCTGCCGCTGACGCTGACGGGTCTGATCTCAGGCAGGGCGGCTGATCATCTAAGGGTTCCGACACTTACTTCCTTACTTCTGCTTATCTCCATTATCATGTTCAATGTTCTCTTATATTATATTACGTCACAATGTTAGTGTCAATGTGGAATGCGCAGTAACTGTGGGCCGAGTGTGCAAGGGGATAGTCTTCCTAAGTGGCCGGGTGTCTTATGGACTAAATATCTGGACTCTGTGGGGGAGGTGGGGTGAGAGGAAGACGTTTAACCAACCTGACGCTGATCCCGGCTTTGAGCAGCTCCTTCAGCAGCAGGGAGAGAGAGGGAGGGAGAGAGAGAGGGAGAGGGAGAGAGAGAGATCCTTTCATCTAACTCATATCTTTTAACTTCCTAGCTCTTTTCTTTTTTTCTTCCTCTGTGACTTTCTGTGTCTATCGGCGTCGGGTCCCGCTACAGTCTGCGTCACCGCTGCGCGCTGCGCGCTCGCCGCACCTACTCCTACACCTCAACTGGATGTTCTGATGTGAGCTTGTTCTTCTCTGTGTGTTCCAGCCCGCGGGTGTGCTGAGTGGATTAAGGTGGAGGAGGTGAAAGGAGGAGGAGGAGAAGAAGACAGAGAGGAAGTGCTCACAGTGGAGCTTCAGAGGGGTCCACATGGTCTCGGTCTGGCCCTCGTAGACGGAAAGGTATGACCACCTCTCCCTTTTTTTCTTCATCCAGCACGCGTCCTCTTCCTCCTGCCCTCGATAAATCGTATAAATCGATAAATCGTAAATGATTGTGAAAGGCTCTGATCCCGACTGCCTCAGAACAGGCTCTCTGCGTAAGCAGACGGAAAAAAACCTCATCATGATGACGGCGCGGGTCTCCTGATGAAGATGAATAGGATCCGGGTTTGATCTCTTAAACTGAGGATGAGTGTCACCGACAAGAACCTCATATAGATACGAGTACGATTGTTTGTTTTGTTACAGGGATCTGGAAGCAATCTCTGGCAAACGAAGGTTCAAGATCAATAAAGCTTTATCTTATTTTACCTTATCTCAACTTCCCTGTTCCTTTTTTACAAACGGGGCTCCTGGGCTTCTTCCTTATAAGGAAGGTGACTAGATTTCCACGCTGTTTTTTTCCGGGCTAAAATGTTACACGTACCGTAACATTGAAAAACCGACCGGAAACTTTTGAGTCGAACCATAAAACATAAAAAAAAATGGGGGTTATGATGGCAGTGGAAGGTGTCACATGACCACAGTATGGTGATATATATATATAGAAGAATGATGATGATTCCCTTGTTCTATAACTGTTACACTCTGTTTGATCGCCGATCTCGGCGCTCGGATTTATTTTATTTATTTTAATCTAAATATCGTCACCTTCCTAAAATAACGGCCTGCGTTATTTTTTTGACGTTATTTTTTATTTTTTTCCGACATAATCTCCTCCTGCTGCCGGCCGCCTCTGGTCAAATATGAAATAAAATAAAAAGTAAAGTAAAAAATATCTTATAATCAATATTTGGTCCAGTCTTATTGTGTTTTCTGAAAAACCTGGAAAAATGACTTGGGCCGTTATTTTAGGAAGGTGACGAGACGCGACATGAATGAAATACATCAAACACGACATTCATCGGTCAACAGCGACTATTTTGATTGTTTGTACGTTAAAAGGTGAGCTGAAGAGAGTTTTTGTTTATCCGCCAATAACGCGTTACTTCTTCCTGTTTTTGTCTTCGTACAGAAAACGCCGCTGAGAATCAGCGGCATTTACGTGAAGTCGGTGGTTCCAGACTCTCCTGCCGCTCACTGTAGGAAACTGAGAACCGGGGATCGTATCCTGGCTGTTAACGGCGTCAGCCTGGTGGGGATGGACTATAACATGTAAGTGTTACAGCACACACACACACACACACACACACACACACACACACTTCGCTCTGTCACTCTGTGTTTACAGCGAGTTGCCTCTCTCTTCGTCTCAGCGGCAGAGACCTGATCCGATCTTCTGGGGACTCGCTCAGACTTCTTGTGGCCAAGATGGATTCCACGGCGATCAACAAGTCCTCGGCTACGACTAAATGCTGAAGAAAGAGAGACGCTGGACAATCAAGTGCAATCGGGGAGACCGGAGGACGTCTAAGGATGAACCGGTTCCTCTCACGACCAAAGGAAAACCCACTTCCTGCTTCTCTTTTGTGGAACGGAGCTGCAGAGGAGCTGCCGAGACAATCGACCCACCGACTGACTCACTGTGGGCGTCCACCCGCTTCTTAAAAGTTCATTGTGCAGTCGCAGCTCCTCTCCGGCCTGCATTCAAACGTCTGCGTCAGCCTCCTCGTAAACCCCCGGGGGTCGGTGGTGAGGAAAACGGCCGAAGCGTCCGCGGCGCTGAGTCAACACTATTCCACAGACAGCTGCTCCGGGGATTCAGGTCTGGAAACTGGAATCCTTTTATTCCACGACGGTTTTGAGATGTTGGAACGTTTGCAGAAAGCATTGTTTTGCTGGGGGAGACGTGACGACAGATTTCTTTGCACAAGTTTTAAAAAAAGAAAAAGAAAAAAAGAAGCCAGCTCTGTTGGGTAACACTCAGTCTTTTATAAACATGTGGAGATATTTCCAGACAGAAACACAACAAGCTGACCTTCTGAGGCTGGTTTTTTTTCTTTTCTCCGTGGCCTCCAGAGCCTCACACACACACACACACACACATCTCACACTTTTATACGACGCATACAGGAAGTTTCTGTCCTCAGGAATCTTCAGGTAGAAAGATTTCTGTGTTTCTTCTCGCTTTCCAAACAACTACAGTCAACATTTTTACGGTTATGAAACTTTAGCTGACGATTAATTAATTGCCTTTGGAATAATTGCGATTAGCGTTTTGATTGTCTCTTTGTTTTATTTCGGACTTTTGGCCAAACTTGTGCGGCATTTTTTTTTTAAAACGCCGCTTTTCCAACCTTATTGAGCTTCAGCATTTCTTTATTTATAAAACCTCGTCACGCCGGCCTTTAACGGCCGCCGTCTGATGCTCTCACCTTTATTTTTGTCGACTGAATCCCCGACTGCCTGGTTGGAGATGATTTGGAGATTCGTGGCATTAGCATTAGTGGATTTCGCTGCTACCGGTTTGTTGCAGATTTGGAAAATGGCCTCCTCCAAAATGACGGGCTGCCCTTTTTTTAATTTGGCTCGGAACCAAAATGTGTTCGTAGCGGCGCTGTTGGGTTCGGCTCAGCCGCTAAACGATCCATGTTGTCCGCGTTAACAGATGTAGGTTCTCCTGATGAATCTGATCCCTTCCGTAGTTTAACGCTCGTTGGCCGCTAAAGGTTTGTTTGGTTAATTGTTTGGCGGTGTCAATCAACGAGGGCCTGTCAATCATCAGATGGTGGAAAAATGAAACGAAAACGAGGATTGGACTGATTTGGGATTTTTTTTTTTTAACCATTATTCCCAAATGAGGAGGTTCTGTAATAATTGTGACAGACCCGATGAGAATGACGCCGAATGATGAATGTGGAACTTAATCCTCAGTTTCAGCGCATTGTTTCTGTTCAGCCCACAACTTTAGTGTTCTGCTCCACACACAGTGTCTTCACCAGCCGCTACCGTTTCCTAAAAATCTACCACCCGTCACCCTCTCTAGTCCCAGACGGACACAGTTAGATCTGGATTATTAATTATTCCGTCTCCAAGATGCCTCACTTTGGAGGTTTTCCAGACAGGAGGAGACGCCATATCAGCCCAGAACTCACCAGAGGGACTATAGACTTCATCTGGCCTGGGAACGCCTTGGGATTCCCCGGATGAGCTGGAGAGTGTTGCCGGGGACAGGGATATCTAGAATACAATTCTATGGACCAGAAAAAGAAATGAACGAGTGATGACACTTCTCTATCAGAACAAGCATTAATGTTTTTAGCATGTCGCGCTTCGATAGCTCTTCTGCGGGATCAGACAACGGAGGCTAGCCTTCTCTGCTCACGCATATTAATGAGCCTTTGGTGTCCATGACGCTCTGTCACCGGTTCACCAGTTGTCCTTACCTAGAGCGCTTTGGTAGGTACTAACCGCTCTAGATCAGGAACACCCATATATACCTGCAGTTCTGGAGATGCTCGGACCCAGATACAATTAAGCCCGAGTCAAAGTCTCTGAGATCCTCAGGCTTTTCCTTTTCGCTCGTTCCAAAACATCAACTTCAGCATGTCTGTAATCCATCACAGCCACTGACAGTTCCCATCATCACAAGAAGATGAATGTCCCCCTGACTCCCCCCTTTGTGTGTGGTTATAATGATATGGCTATTTGACATAGAGCTCCATGGTTCTAATATGTATGTTTATGGGATACCTCAGAGAGATGTGGTCACAATGGCGCCTCAGAGAGCAGCTTGTGAACAGAGTGGAACAAGTAGCAGCTAAAGACACAGAGATTTATTTTTTTCCCCACAGGAGTGGGTGGAGACCAAAAACGGAGTGAATAGTGGCCTTAAATTCCTCACATGGACACAAACACGGCTCCAAATAACTACTGGATGTTTAAATCTGCAACAATTTGTCATGAAGATCCGGATGTCATCTTCAGCACGAATCTGTATTCCGGTGACGGGAAACACATTTCTGCTGTATCTATATCTTATTAAAGGAGTAGCTCAACATTTTTTGGAAGGATTGCAGCCAGTTTTTTCAGCATAAAGTCTGGAGATAGAAGAAAAAACCGAGGTTTAAGAAAGTCTGCTCATCACTAATGCATCTCAAATGAACCCACATATATTAACAGCCTTTATGCTAAGCTATGCTAACTAGACATGAGATTAGTGTCTCATCCGACTGGAACGCTAATAAGCACATTTCCCCAAACTTTGGATTTTTTTTTCCTGTAAAGTCTTCCTTTCAGAAGTTTGGACTTTAGATCTTCAGATCCGAGAAGATCCGCCGGTTAATATGAGGAACATCAGAGGAGGGTGGCGGTCCTGTGGGTTCAAATCCCTGCTGCGGCCCCTTCTGACGCCCCTCTGCGTTTCCATCCCTAATGTAAACAGTGTTTAACTTCCAAGTACTCAGTTTTGTAATATTTATATCTCACAGTATTTTTTTTTTTTTTGGGAAAACTATTGAATAAAAATTGTTATTTTGACTCTAACGTATACGGCGCCGCTCTCTGGTTCTTGTCGTGTGTTTTTTTTTTTGCGGGACGAGGAGCCAAGCAGCAGCTGGTTCTGGAGCGACTAAAGTCTGAAGGGCTCCGGCTGGGTGTGTCGGCTGCATGGCACGCTTAGCGGCCGCCACTAGCAGCTGTTTATAGCGTCTCTGCGGTTTCCACCAGCCGAGCAATTTCCAAGACTCTCAACACAAAGTGCACGCTTCAGCCTCTGCAGACCCCCGAGGCCGCTGGGAAAGCTCCCTTTTGACATCGGCATGGAAATCAGAACACGCTGCACGCTGTGATTTAAAGGTGAACTCAGCTGAGGGTGTAATTAAAGTGTAACGTCTGAAGATGCTGAGTACGAGGCTCCTGACATCAAAATCCGCCTTTATGACTGGACCGTAAAAGAATACTTTAACTTGCCTGATGTTAACGCTGCAGGGTTTTTAAGACTCAGCCCCGAGTCCCCGCCCACTAAAAGTTTACTTAAAGGTGCGGTCTGGAGAATTCTGGGTTGTGTACAGAATTTGAATAAATATAATGTTCATAAGTATGTTTTTTTTAGTGAATCGACTAATAATACAATTATTTTTAGGTAAGCTGTGGATAGATGGATGGATGGCTATAGATATGCTGTATATACATATCTATATCTATAGATATATAGATATAAGGATAATGATAACAAATGTTGCTAGCATGCTAATGGTTGCTAATCAGCACCCAAAGGTACAACTAAGACTGAAGCAAGTTTCTTTAGGTTTCAGATGGATAATTTACATTTTATTATGGCAATAAATGAAAATTAGAAATCCATCTTGAAGCAATCCATTAGCTGTCGAGAGATACAAGTGGAACCAAAATAATGGACTGACATACATTTTCATGGCACTAGCGTAGCTAAAACCAGGTATGTAATTCATAGCGGTGGAGTGAGACGTTGGCCTGAAGTATTGGCCTGGAGATCGGGATCCCAACCCTGGTCCTGGAGACAGACCAGAACCAGAACATAAGCACCTCAAAGTTCCCTGGATTGGGCAGCGACGTGATCCAGTTGGATCCGGCAGCGGCGTGATCCAGTCGGATCAGTCTGACACTCAGACGGATGAACCTGGTTCAAGGTCACACAGAGGAAAGACCGAATTGTGTTACAGGAGGAACCCAGGAGAGTTGAAAAAAAATGCATGGCAAAAGATGAACCCACAATTTGACACTTCACACAATCCCTCTTTAGATGTGATGAACATGGATAAACACAATAATAAATAAATAATAATAATGTATTACCGTCCTAAAACCAAAATAGCAAAATTTTTACTTGCTTTAGAAAACTACGGAATATTAATCAGGTGGTTTTAATGTTATGGCAGGTTGGTGTTCGTATATTAAGTCACTGTTACGTCCCTCCTCAGCACATCAAACATGGTAATCCGATCCAGGTTCTGATGCAGAGCGGGTCAAAAAAGGCCCTAACACCCATGTGGAGGTTGTGTTTGTTTGGGTAGCTGTCGACCTCACACCTCCTGCAGGAGTAACATCTATAACTCGGAGTGATTGACCTCCACATGGAGGTCCGGCCTCAACCACAACTCAGTGTCCAGTAAGATTCCTGACCATTATATGAATTACATGATGACGTCACGGGATCAAATTTGACAAATCTTAAGAAGTTTTTGAGCTGGACTTGAAGAAAACTGCCGTCAGTGTATATATATATATATATATATATATATATATATATATATATAGTTTTTTTCTGTTTAAGAGCAGTTCAGTGCTGCATTTCTATTGGTTGCGCCGTCCCACGTGTGCACAGAGACCGGAAACGGATAGTGCGGTTGCAGCTCATTACATTCTGAGTTCAATTATTAGTTTCAAAGCGGTTATTTAAGGTGTTTTTTTTTACGTAAATTTCAAGGTGAGTATTTCATTTAATTTTTTTATTTGTTGTTTGGTTCGTTTTGTAATTGTTACGTTTGTTTGAGGGATAGTTGTTTGTTAATGTCGCGGTTAATTAGGCCTTGGAAACTCTTTGGACGGACATACCGGAAGTGTTTCAAAGCATCCCAAGTTGATGACCGGAAGTCTTGCGACGTTCATAATAGCAAAATAATTTAATGTGTAATTTACTGATTTAATCCTCTTTAAGGGGAATAAGATCCTTCCCTCATGCACTCTCGAAGTTCAATAAAGTTGCATAAAATTATGAACAAGCTCCTCAAACTTTCTTCATTGCTATAGTTCATGTAAATACCTTTAATATAGCAATTAAAGGATTGGCTTAAGATCTCTGTCAATCTAAAACACCTGCTCTGACGTTAGTATTTTCTCACATGAGGTTAATAATAGGTAAGGATTAATCCTAACCTTATTTTTGGGGTGTGTCTTATTCTATAGCCAGTAGTTAAATCTGATGCAAAGCATCTTTTACTAATGATAATAATTATACATTTTATTTGTAGAGCACTTTTCAAAACATTCAAAGACACTTAACAAGTACAGAAATAAAACATTTATTCATGGTCTTTGATATAAATAAACTCAATTAAATCTATATATTTTTGTTGTCCTGTTCGGGGCGTGACGGCTGATGGGGAGCACACCAACAAACGAAATAACAACACCTCTTTTTTACTTTCTCCAAAACATTGTAAGATGCAAGGAAACGGTGATTAAAAAGTTCTGTTACACTGATGACTGGTCGATGATTCAGAATATTTTCAAAGTATCGTAGCGGGGTGACTGCAACACCTTCTGTCACAGATAACTCCTGAAACTTTTCTCCACCCTCACTTCTTTGCCTCTCTCCCCCAGTTGACCCCAAGAACTTAAACTCCAGGTCTGAGCAGAAATCGGCTGGTTGGTGCGTCTCAATCACCGCAGCTCTCCGAGTTCCTAAGGTTTCACAGACAAAAGGAACATTGTGCCGTTTTGTTTCCCAGAACCAGCTGCTGTTATCTGCGAGAGGGATAAGAGGAAGTGATCCTGCGCTCCACACACTGGTACAGCCTCACCGCGGCATCTGGTTAATACTGACCCACATCCCTCTTAATCTTTTCCCCCTCAAGATTATCTGACAAGTCAAAGGAGCTGTTTTCATTCGCATTCCCTGTAGAGGATCAAAGCCACAAACCTCTGAGAATACAACAACAGCCGGTTCAGGGCTGGAGGTGCAGAGAGAAGATGGATTACCCCAGCTGGAAGTCCTTCAGGTCGTTTGATCCGCTCTCCGTGTGGCTGCCGTTCGACGGCGATCCATTTGGGGGCGGGTCTTTGCTCATTAGGGATGTTGGTTCCATCCCCAGCCCTCGCCGCGGGTCCTTGAGCAGGACGCCGAAGCCCCAGCTCCTCGCTAGTTTCACGGTTGCTGCCCACCGCTCTGAAGGGATGCAGAGAAAACATTTCCCAGCTTTGTACTGTGTATAACTCGCATGACTAGTGATAAACTTTTCATTATCGTTACTATTATTTCAGTAAAAAAACCCAAATCTGTCAGGTAGTTTAAACAAAGACGGACGGAAATGTTGAAAGAGGGTTAATCACTCCAAAGTTAAAGAAAGCGAGAAAAAAAGACTCTATGACTGTGCCCCTTTATCTTGACCCGCTTTCAACTGTTAAAGGGTTCTTCCCGTCCCTGGAAAAACCCAAACTGATTCCACAGTATTACAGCAACAGAGGAACAAAGAAAGGGAAGAACAGTCCAGTCATGGTTCTGGATGGCTCATCCTTCCTGCTCATCTGGAACAATGACGGCAGGAAGCAGAGACAACGGTAACCATGACGAAGGAGAGTGACTGGCTTCCTCAGTCCCAGTCCCAGTTCGGATCCCGGCACCAGTGAAGGGGTGGTGGGGGTTTCCTGAGATCCAGTGTCTCCTTTAGAGACTCAACTGGTCTGGATTCGGGACCCACCATCGCCCCTTAATGACAAGCAGCGAACCCAAATCAAGGGAAACTCTCAACTTCTCAAATTTATTTAAGGGAAAGATGGTTTACATTACAGGACGTTATCGCCACCTACTGTTGAGGAGGGTGAACAGACGCTACTGTGCTGCATTAAAAAAATCCCTTTCAAAATAAAAGCACAGGATTTTATTTTTTTTCTTAAGGCCCATCACCCACCGAAACCCACTTCTGGGTCGCGACCCACCCGTTGAGAATCGTTGCTTTAGACCCAGACAGGAAATCCCGTCTGGAAATGACGGCAGGAGAACGGGGGAGAGTTTATTTATCGGTGGTGCTGAAAGATATACTCCTACCTTGAAGAAAAGGATCTCACACAGGGGTGAGTGTCGAAATCATGGCGCACCAGTTTTCACCCGCCCGTTTCCCCAAACCCTGTCACCTTTGTCCTGCCGATCATTCCCATCATTAGCCGTCAAACATTAAATATGTCCTCTCTCATTCATCTCTCATTTCAATCGGGCAGAGATTTGAAACTGACCTCCACCCTGGAACATCTGACCTCCCTTCAATCAAATCACAAAAATCAGCGGGAGAATCTAAAAATCTCACAAGCTGCTGCCAAATGTAAAAAAGAAAGAAAAAAATCCCTATGAAAAGATTGTTGTCCGTGTTCCACTCACACAAAGGAATAACCCCAAGTTTCACATACTGCACCTTTAAATATTGTTCTCTCTCACGTTCCCTCTAAAAAACAAAAACGAGAAGAAATGACATGAAAGGGTTTCACTTTCCACTTTCTTTTGCAATGCCAAGCTGTCAGAAGCTTTAACTCCAAACCCACAATCAGAACCAGACGTCATCCGTCCAGCAGGGGGCAGCACAGACTGGGCCGGGTTTTTCACACACCCGAGTGTGAGACCCTGATCCCACCAGGTGGAGCTACAGGATGGGTTACATGATTCTGTCCAATCAGACGGACGCTCAGCCTGTACTTTGGAAAAATATCGTAATACAGTGTAAAGTAATCTATTACATCACAAGTAACAAGAAGTATTAATGTCTGCAGTAAAGTACTGCAGTAATCTGTTAGTACTGACGTCAGCAACTCCCTACTGATAGCTGGATGTGGTTAATGGGGTTGAATGAGGTAAAGGGGTTGGATGTGGTTAACGACCTAGATGAGGTAAAGTTCTACCAACATCCTGTCAATATCCATAAATATAAAGTCTTAATCATCGTAAACTTACGTAACTGGTAACTCCTTTGAAGTGTAATGACTTATTTATTAAATGTATTATTATTATTATTATTATTATTTACTGCGATCAAAATGTCTGATGTCATTCTTTGGATCCTGAACTTAAGATGTTAACCACCGACCCGAAACTATTTCATCTGCCGCTATTAAAAGAATCTGTAAATATATATTCATCCGTACTTTTACCAGGATTGTATCAATATTTATGAATATCTTTATATCAGAATCTGTGGGGGGCCCCTCAGAACCCCTGTGAAGCCCAGAGTTTGGACCTTGGTATTTCTGAAACTCTGCTTACGGCCATGTGTGAGGTAGAGGGGCTGGGTGAGGTAAAGGGGGCTGTCGGAGGTCTGGACGATCAGACCCTCGTCTGCTTCTGTGGATGCTGGACTGAACGGGACTTCGACCCGAACTTAATCTATAATCTATAATCATCTATAATCCGGTTCCGGATCAACTCGAGGCTCTTCGACCGCTGACACATGCCGACGTTTGTGGCTTTGTTGGCCGGGTTTGCTGTCCTCTCGGTCGGGTCAATGATCTCCGAGCGGTCCGCTCTGGAGGCGACAGGACGGAGCGACTCCGCCGGGGAGAGAGCAGGGTGTCCCCGGTACTGTCGGTGCGACCTGGACGGGATGCTGCACCGGGTGGACTGCTTGGACCTGGGTCTGCAGGAGGTACCGGGGAACCTGAGCTCCTTAACGACCTACCTGTAAGTCAGAAACCTGGTCTGAAGGTCTTCAATGTCCGTCAAAACAGCACATCCGCGCGTGTGGGTGCGCGCGTGCGTGCGTGGTTGCTCCTTTGCAGACGTGAGAATCCGAGCACCTGTTCAGATGTCGCGCGCTCACTTAACGCACGCGCATGTCATCTTGTTCAAATAGTGGTTTTATTCAGAGAGCTTCATGGGAGTTTTAGAGATTTGAAGGTTCTATATGGGGAACCGAAAGCGGTTCTGGAACGTCTGAGATGTTCTTTGGGTTCCTCGAATGTTTGAAAGGATCTTCAAGTTTTTTTGAGGAGAACTTTTTGATATTAAGGTGGATTTAAGGTGAAGAACAGAGAGGTTCTGAAGAGGTTCTTCATGAATAAATCCAGTTTCAAAGTTCTAACTGGTTCTTGAGGAGGTTATGCAAGCTTCTGTAGAGAGGTCCGCGGCTGGGTTTAACGTGGTGCCGGGTTCTCTAGAGAAGTTCCAGGCTTTTAACGGGTTCCTGGAGAGCTGCAGGAGGTTTCAGTGGTTCTTCAGAAGGTTCCTAGAATGCTAAAAATTCTGAACACCCTCAAGAGTTTCGAGGAGATCTTGGTTTTATGGTGACTTTCATACGTTCTATTGCTTGTTGAAGAAGTTCCAAAGGTTCTGGATGATGTTAAGAGGTCCTTAGAGTAGATCCTGTGACCAGAACCCTCCTGTGGGTCATGAGGAAGGTTCTGGTGTTCTTGCTGAGGTTGTTAGAGGTTTCAGATCTTGTAGAGATGGTGGTTGTGGTTCCAGGATGGGTTCCATTACATTCAGAACAGATTTAAACCATAAACAATCAGATAAAAACATAAAGCATTAGATAAAAACAGTAAACCATCAGATAAAAACAATAAAGCATCAGATAAAAACTATAAACAATCAGATTTAAACCATAAACAATCAGATTAAAACCATAAACCATCAGATAAAAACATAAAGCATTAGATAAAAACAGTAAACCATCAGATAAAAACTTAAAGAATTAGATAAAAACAATAAACCATCAGATAAAAACTATAAAAAATCAGATTTAAACCGTAAACAATCATATCAAAACCATAAACTATCAGATTAAAATAATAAAGCATCAGATAAAAACAGTAAACCATCAGATAAAAACATAAAGCATTAGATAAAAACAGTAAAGCATCAGATAAAAACTATAAACAATCAGATTTAAACCATAAACAATCAGATCAAAACCATAAACCATCAGATAAAAACAGGAAACCATCAGATAAAAACATAAAGAATTAGATAAAAACAATAAAGCATCAGATAAAAACAATAAACCATAAAATAAAAACCATAAAACATCGGATTAAACACAAAGCGTCAGTTAAAATCAGTAAACCATCAGATAAAAACTATAAACAATCAGATTAAGACAATAAAGCATCAGATTAAAACAATAAACGAGGTAATGAAATAAAACAGTAAAATAACAGATAAATAAAAGCAGAAAAAGAATAAATAAAACATGAAAATGAATGGTTAAATAGGTAACAGTGAAAGACAAAGACACATAAACGGTAGAATAAACAACACAATACATAAAAAGCAAAAGTCCTCATAGTGGATAAATTCAATTATTTTTATTTCTATTCATTTTGATGAATAAATAAATGTTCCAAAAACTCGTTACAATCGGGTTTATTGGTCTAAATCCAGATCTGTGCTAGCTGAGCTTCTTGCTAATGAGCAGCTCGCTGTTTAGCAGTGGTCACATGACGACAGATGTTTCTTTGCTCGCCAACGGATGAATGAACATTTGTCCTGGAGCCGTAAAACCTGCCGTCCGCCGCCAGTAAAGGAACATTCTGCTAAAACAAACTCTCTCTGTGTGCGACGACGACCTCACGGCGAGCTGCAGGTTAACGAGCGGCGGCTCAGAGACGCTCTGTCAGTCGCCTCCTGCAGAGAGCGTTACAGGTGAGATCCCAGAATAAATAAATACCTTTATTCGGGCTGGGGCGGGGGTGTATTTTAGAGTAGAGTGAGACGTCTGTCCTGTTAAAGAGCTCTAATCCAAACAGGAAGCAGCGGCGTTGCCATAACGGCTTTGGGTTCATTATATTTATATTTCTTTCATTTCCTCTGATCCTCTAGTCTCAGTGTTAAAGACGGACACAGACGGCGTTGTCTGGATCCTGAAACCATCCTGTGACTCCAGGCTAGCAGAGCAGCAAGCTACATGCTAAGCTAACCATAGGCTAACAGGCTAACATACTTCTGGAGGACTAAAGCTAACGGGACACAAAGCTGATGTTAAACTCAGCAGCAACAGACTGCGGGTCAGCTTCAAGATGGCGGCGGCGGCGTGATGGTGGAGAGACGCTAACAGTCTCGCTCTCTCTCTCTCTTTCTCAGTGACCTCAGCATGAACAACCTGACGGCGCTGAGCAACGGAGCGATGGTCCACCTGCAACTCCTGGAGGAGCTGTGAGTTCAACCCGTTACATTTTAGTCGGTTTAATCAGTCACATCATCAGTTTAGTGTCTGACATCATCGGTTTATTCAGTGACGTCATCAATTTAGTTGGTGACATCATCTGTTCAGTTGGTGACATAATTGGTTTAGTCTGTGGCATTATCCATGGCGTCATCGCTATGATTGCTTCCGCGTCTGTAGACAATGGTCTGTTTTATATCTGTCACCATGGCAACAATAAAACACGCCTGTTTCTACCTGGATGATGTCACACCTGGCATTCTAACGCATCATCAGTGGGGATTGGGATCTCGCCGTCCTCACTAGAAAGGAAAGAGGTCATGTGATGTAGACAGAAATGAGCGGCTGACCCTGACATGACTCCACCCCCTGCTGACCACTAGGTGCGATATCTGTTGCCATGGTATGAGAAATATCACCACAGTGATAGCACACTGCAGGAATGCATTCTGGGTAGGCAGGGGCTGAACTCTGAGTGTCCTCCGAGAACAAATAGACGTGTAGGCCCATGATGGGATCGATCTGGGATCAGATGACCCCGATCAGGTCAGGTGACCGCCATCAGTATAATCACATTTTCACAGAATTACCTTTAATATTTGTGTCTGATGATGTAATCATGATTTTGATGATGTCATAGTCTTGACTCCTCCCCCTGTGTCAGGCGCCTGGCTGGAAACGAGCTGAGATCCGTCCCCACAGGAGCGTTCAGCGGCCTCCACAACCTCCGGGTGCTGTAAGTCTGTCATCATGTGATCATGGTTTATAACTCCACCCATAATGAATAAGCCCCGCCCCCAGTCAGAATTTGGCTCAGAGGTCACCAGTCTCCATCTTCTTCAGAACACTGTTTTACCATGAGGCTCCAGAAATCATCGGCAAGGAGCTATGACCTTTAACCTTATGATGTCATCCAGAACCTTTAAACCATGTCCTGGTCTCAGAACCGTCATCTCTCATCTTCATACCTGTTTTTTCCCAGAATGCTTCAGAACAACCAGCTGACCGCCGTCCCTTCTGATGCCATCAAGGACCTGATCAACCTGCAGTCGCTGTGAGACTCCGCCCCCTTTCTGTAGTCACATGGGCGAGTAGGACCAGTACAGATCAATACAGACCAATTTTGACCAGTAGGGCCATGATGGACCTGTTTAAACCACCATGGACCAGTATGAACTACCATGGACCAGTACGAACCAGTATGGACCAGTAAGCTAACGTGTACAATAACGTTGTCCGGGTATCGCACAGTACCGGACTGGGTCCTAGTTTTCCCCTCCTTCTCCACCAGCGTAGGCTGGATTAGGGTCCTTATTAGATTCTAGCACTGTTAGCTAAATTTACATCACAACTAGCTAGGCATATGGCTTTATCTCCTGTTAGCTGATGTAGCTAACGGTTAGATTAGCTGATGTCGCTTGCTGTTAACTTTTCTTCCTGTTAGCTTTTTTTTCTGTTAGCTGATTTTGCTAACTGTTAGCTTTGAGTGAGCTGATGTCCTTTGTCTGTGTAGTCGCCTGGATGCTAACCACATCTCCAGCGTTCCTATTGGCTGTTTCTCCGGCCTGCAATCCCTGCGTCACCTGTGGTTGGACGATAACTCTCTGACCGAGGTTCCAGTAGCAGCTCTGAGCGACCTGATTGGACTACAGGCCATGACCCTCGCACTCAACCAGATCCACCACGTCCCGGACCGAGCCTTCAGCCGGCTGGAGCACCTGGTGGTGCTGTATGTTAACCTGTTAGCAAACCGCTATCTTAAATAGATGCTTAACCTGTTAGCCACCTGCTAGCTTAAATAGTTTTCTTAGCCTTTTAGCCAGCTATTATCTTAACTAGTTGGTTGGCTTATATACAAAATGCTATCTTAAACAGTTGGTTAGCCTGTAAATGAGCTTCTAGCATAGCTAGTTAGCCTTTAAATGAGCCGCTAGCTTTAAAAGTTGGTTAGTATGTTAGCGAACCGCTGCCTTAAATCGTTGGTTATCCCTTAGCGAGTGTCTTAGTGAGCTGCTAGCTTACTTAGTTAGCCTATAAACCAGCTTTTAGATTAGCTTCATCAGTGTTTCTCTCTCTCTCTCTCTATCTCTACCTATCTCACTATCTCGCTCTCTCTCTGTAGGCATCTCAACAACAACAGGATTGTTTCCATGGGAACGGACTGTTTCCAAGGACTCCACAGTCTGGAGACGCTGTGAGTCTCTCAATGTGTGTTCCAGTCTAGATCTGAAGTACTCCCAGTCTAGATCTGAAGTACTCCCAGTCTAGATCTGAAGTACTCCCAGTCTAGATCTGAAGTACTCCCAGTCTAGATCTGAAGTACTCCCAGTCTAGATCTTTTAGATCTGTCTCTGAACTGTTCCAGTTCAGCGCAGGTATTCCCAGTCTAGATCTAATGGTTCACAGTTCTTTGATAAATGGTTCCTCTTTCTCTCAGAGACTTGAACTACAACAGTCTGGTGGAGTTTCCAACGGCGATCCGATCCCTCAGCCACCTCAAAGAACTGTGAGTATCCAGGCCCAATCCAATCAATATCCAGGCTAGATTAGACCACTATCCAGACTAGATCAGACAACTATCCAGACTACATTGAACCATTATCCAGACTAAATCAGACCACTATCCACACTAGATTAGACCACTATCCAGACTAGATCAGAAAACTATCCAGACTAGATTGAACCACCTTCCAGACTAATTCAGACCACTATCCAGACTAGCTCAGACCACTATCCAGACTAGATCAGACCACTATCCAGACTAGATTAAACCACTATCCAGACTAGATTAGACCACTATCCAGACTAGCTCAGACCACTATTCAGACTAGCTCAGACCACTATCCAGACTAGATCAGACCACTATCCAGACTAGATCAAACCACTATCCAGACTAGATTAGACCACTATCCAGACTAGCTCAGACCACTATCCAGACTAGCTCAGACCACTATCTAGACTAGATCAGACCCCTATCTAGACCAGTTACTTACTGATTTTGGTTCTGTTTCGTGTTTAGCGGTTTCCACAGTAACAACATCCGTTCCATCCCGGACCACGCCTTCACTGGGAACCCCGCCCTTGTCACCATGTGGGTAACACTGACTCCTCCCACTCCAGACACCTCGAGTCTGATGATGTCATCACATGAACGAATCACCATGGAAACCTTGATGGCAGCCAGTTAAACATCAGAGTTAAAAAAAATAATCAAAGAAAATTGAATCCTAATATATTTAATAGTAAAGATAATAATACATTTAAAATATGTAATAAATTGAGATGCTAAAATAAAAAAAATAAAAAAAATTGAAATTAAAATGATGGAATTAAATTTAAGTAAAAATCTTTAAATAAATAATTAGAATTTGAGTTTGTTTATCTGTCTGTTTTTCGGGACTTTTCCTCCTGTTTTTAAAAAAAAATTTGTTTCTTTGCTGGTTGTTTTTTTTAGATTTTTCTACAATAATCCGATCCAGTCTGTTGGACCATCGGCGTTCCAGAACCTCCCGGCGCTCCGGGCCCTGTGAGGAATTACTATTTCTTCTCCTTTCCTCCACCTTTGATTCAATCAATAATGATATGATTATTTATTATTTATTCTGTCTACCCGTCAGCTCTCTGAACGGAGCCACTGAACTCAGTCGCTTCCCAGATCTGACCGGAACCACCAGTCTGGAGAGTCTGTAAGAACCCCGACATAAAAACATCTGGACTCCCTCTGTTACTTATTTACCTTCAATACACTCGATGACATCATAACAGTACATTTGAATACACTCCAACACCCAGGCCTCATTCTCTCTAAAGGCACTTGAATGCACCATGACACACCAAAGCACCTGAGCAGACCATAGTACAACGTCTTGTACCCTGAATGCACCAGGATATTATGTGTTACATCTCTGATGCACCTGAACGCACCACACTACTATATGTTACACCTATGGTGTGCCTGAATGCATCATTGACTACTATGTGTTACACCTCTGGTGCACCTGGACACACCATACTCCTATGTGCTTTATTTCTGATGTGCCTTAAATGCACCATGATGCTTGATGGGTTTTTACAGGACCATCACCGGAGCTCAGATCTCCACTCTGCCGGAGTCAGTTTGTGAACAACTGAATAATCTTCAGCGGCTGTGAGTTCAACTGGGGCCAAACTTGTTTAAACTGGATTGACTGGTCGAGACTGGACTGACACTTGTTTAAACTGGATTGACACTGGATTAAACTGGACTGAAACTTCTTTAAACTGGTTTGACACTGGATTCAACTGGAGTGATACTTCTTTAAACTGGATTGACACTGGATTAAACTGGATTGACACTTGTTTAAACTGGATTGACACTGGATTAAACTGGAGTGACACTTGTTTAAACTGGATTGACACTGGATTAAACTGGAGTGACTGGACTGACACTTGTTTAAACTGGACTGACACTGGGATTAAACTGGACTGACACTGGATTAAACTGGACTCACACTTCTTTAAAATTAACTAACTCTGGATTGAACTGGACAGTGGTTAAGACTGGACTGACTCTGGATTAAACTGGACTCACACTTCTTTAAAATGAACTAACTCTGGATTGAACTGGACAGTGGTTAAGACTGGACTGACTCTGGATTAAACTGGACTGACACTTGTTTAAAATGAACTGAGACTGGATTAAACTGGTTGATGATGTTGTCTTCTCGGTCTGTGGCGTATCTGGTGTTCTCTCGGCAGAGACCTGTCCTTTAATCGCATCCGGACACTTCCCAGTTTGTCGGGCTGTCAAAGCGTCCAAAGGATGTGAGTCCGATCATTTTCAGAAGCTTCTCATCAATCCAGTTACTCTGTTGCCATAGCAACCAGTATAACCTATTACAGCCCGCTGTGAATAATGGGATGGTGTTTTGCAGCGATCTGCACCACAACGAGATTGAAGACCTGGAGGAGAACACCTTCCACGGTCTGGTGTCACTGCTCTCTCTGTGAGGTTACAAACAAGTACTTCCTGTCACATGACCCACTGTTGACCGACAATCATGGCAACCAACACAAACTGAAGGTTGCTGGTTCGTTTCCCTCCCTGTTTCTTTCCTCAGGGACTTGTCATGGAACAGATTGTCGTCAGTGAAGCCTGCTTCTTTCTCCGTCCTACCCGCCCTCACCAAACTGTGAGTTACCGTGGCAACCATCACGTCGCCACTAAATCTCGTTATCACCTGTGTACTCACTAAACCCCGCCTTCACCTGTGTCTTCACTAAACATCGCTTTACACTGTGTCTTTATAAACCCTCACCTTTCACCTGTGTCCTCACTCAACCTGGCCTTCACCTGTGTCCTCACTAAGCCATGCCTTCCCCTGTGTCTTCCTCAAATGTCAGCTTCACCTGTATGCTTACTAAATTTCCGCTTCACCTGTATGCTTACTAAAACCCCATCTTCACCTGTGTCCTCACTAAGCCATGCCTTCACCTGTTTCTTCCTCAAATGTCAGCTTCACCTGTATGCTTACTAAACCCCACTTTCACCTGTGTCCTCACTAAACATCACCTTACACTGTTTCTTTGTGAAACCTTTGCATCACCTGTGTCTTTATTAACTCTCATCTTCACCTCTGTCTTCACTTAATCTCACCTTCACCTATGTCTTCACTAAATCCCACCTTCACCTGTGTCCTCACTAAACATCATCTTACACTGTGTCTTTAAGCAACCTCACCATCACATGTGTCTTTATTAACTCTCACCTTCACCTCTGTCTTCCCTTAATCTTACCTTCACCTGTGTCCTTACTAAACATCATCTTACACTGTGTCTTTAAGAAACATAATCATCACGTGTAATTATTAACCTTCACCTGTCTCTTCCTCAAATGTCACCTTCACCTAAATCTTTTCCAACCCTCACCTTCACCTGTGTCTTCCCTAAACCTCACCTTCTTCACCTTCCTTTACTGGGTCTCCTTGGTAGAGAACTCTTGTATGGATGGAAAAGTAACGTAGAATTGTAATTGACTACAAACAAGAGTAAAGGTACTTAATTATTTTGTCACACTGTTTACTGTCGTCATGGAAACATCCATGGATCCTCTCTTCCTGTGTGAAGTGACCTGTCGTGCAATCAGCTGTCGTCCTTGCGTCTGATTGGTCTACAAAGTTTGAGTCACCTGCGATTGGCTGGAAACAGTCAGCTGGTGGATCTGATTGACCGAGAGGAGCTGCCTAGTGTCAGGTGACCACACACACCAATTAAAGGGACAGTCCATTTACCAGCAGCTGGTTTATCTGAGTGTGGTTGTTTGATGCATCTTCAGGGTCATGGAGCTTCCCTACGCCTTCCAGTGCTGCGCCTTTGTCTCCTGTGACGTCGTAAGGGGTGGAACTTCAGAAGTGGCGGTAGAATCTCCAGGGAGAGAAACGTCTCTCCTGTCCACCCAAGGTCAAACAAGCCCAGTTTGAATGTTGTTTGTCGGCGAGGAGATGACGTCATTGGATTCTGTGACTAAACCAACACCAATACTGTGAAAAAGAATCAAATATAGCAGCTCTAATAGCTAACCGTAGCTAATATCTGGTGCAAAAAGCTAATGTCAGCTAATAACAGCTGTCATAGCGAACCTCAACTAATTTTATCTGTCATTTCTCACGTTAGCTTATATCAGCTGATGTTAGCTAGTTTCATCCATCATTGTTAACGTTAGGTAATTTCTGTTGTCATCATTAACATTAGTTCATTTCAATTTACCATAGCTAATACTAGCTCATTCGAGCTGCCTTAGCTAACGTTTGCTACTTTCATCTGTCATAGCTAACATTTGCTAATTTCATGTATCAAAGCTAATGATAGCTAATGTCAAATTTCATAGTTAATGTTAGCTAATTTCTATTAGAGCTTAAGTCAGGTTATTTTAGGAACCACAGCTAATGTAAGCTAACGCTGTTGGAATCCTGTTGTGGTCTTGAAATACTGAGTCTGAAGATTTCAAAGTAAAGTTTTGTCCTTCCTGTTTCTCTGCAGCGAATCAGAACCCACAGGACTTCCTGATGGACCTGGAAGTTGAACCCAGACTTCAGCAGTCCATCCACTGCAGCCCCGCTCCAGGTAGCACCCAAGCTAACATGCTACAGTAGCATACAAATAGCATATAAGCTGACATTCAACATTAGCATAGTGAATTTGATCTGTGATTTTTCAGGTCCACTCCGCCCCTGCCTCCATCTCCTCGGCAGCTGGTTGGTCCGTATAGGGGTGTGGTTTATCGCAACCATCTCATTGGTTGGAAACATCCTGGTCGTCCTATCAGTTTTCTTTTCTCCAAGCGAGGCAGTGACTCCGCCCCGGCTTCTGATTGGTCTACTTGCTCTGGTGAACGGCCTGATGGGAGTCTGGAGTGGCTCGTTAGCGGTGATGGATGCTTGGACCTACGGCAGCTTCTGGAGGTACATGACCGCATGGGACTAAGGGGACTCTAGAGGTTATGGGGGACACTTGTAGACCAGGATCCCTGGAGGTAATGGGGGACCCTTATAGACTGGGATCAGTGGAGGTTCTGGGTTTTCATGGTCTCTCAGGAGGACTCTCTTCTTGGTGTTCCAGGTTCGGCGCGAACTGGGAGAGCAGCTTTTCGTGTCGCGTCAGCGGCTTCCTGTTTGTGTTTGCGTCACAGACTGGCCTCTTCTTACTGACTGTCGCTGCTCTGGAGCGAAGCTCCGCCTCCACCGCCGGGGACCACCTGAGACCTGGAGGGCCATCCTCAGGTCTGATCTCGGCTCTCTCTCCGGATCGCTCCTCGCCGGCGCTCTCCATCTGTCTGGCGGTGTGTCTGTGCTTTGTGATGGGTGTGGTCGCCACGCTGCCCCCGCTGCTGCTCGGACTCAGCCCCACCTCCCTCTGTTTACCGCTTCCCTCCTCTTCGTCCTGTTCACAGACCTTCACTGGATCCCTGGTTCTTCTGGATTCTCTGTGTTTCCTGGTCATGACGGTCGGCTACGCCCGCCTCTACTGTCGGTCCAACAAAGCTCCGCCCATCGTGGAACAGAAGGCGGCACTGACGCGACACGTCGCCTGGCTCCTCCTCTCAGACCTCCTTCTCTTCCTCCCGGTTGGCTCCATCTGCGTTTCCTCCCTCCTGCATCTCCCCGCCGCCGAGCCGGAGTTGGTGAAGGCGGTGCTGCTGCTTTTGGTGCCGCTGCCCGCCGCCGTCAATCCGCTCCTCTACATCCTGTTCAACCCGCAGGAGATGGGCGCGCTCGCCAAACGCCTCAGGAGAGAAGGAGGAGGAGGAGGAGGAAGGAACATGGAGCCACCAAACGATGAGGACGTAGAGAAACAGTCATGTGACTCCACGCAGGCGTTAGTGGGCGTGGACAGGGAGGAGTCAGGTGTTCACTGACTTGTGACTTTCTGAGTCTTATTGTGGCGGGGTGACAGGAAATGAGAGGACATGCTGTGAAAAAAAACAAATATTTAAAAAATGTAGCGAAACATCGAAGTTATGACTTCAAGAGCTGCCTGGTGGAAATCGCTCGACGGCGAGGAGGCGGGGCCTGGCATCTAACCTACGTGTGACATCAGATCAATCTGACGAGATACCTCATTTAAACCAACACATAGCTAATGTTAGCTAGCCTTTAAGCTAACATAGCTAATGTTAGCTAGCCTTTAAGCAAGCAGGGTTAATAATTAATTTGAATTAATTCAACATTTATGTAACCAGAAGAAGAAACTCATTGAGATCGAGAATCTCTTTCCCGAGCGTGAGCCGGCCCAGAAGGCACCGCCGGCTCTTTCCCTCTTCTTCCCTACCTGAATTTTCCCGAAGCCGACCGGGAGACACTTGTGTTCTGCTGAGGTCCGTCTTCTTCAAAATCAGTCTCTCCATGGAGAGAAAAATGTCATTTTTCTAAAAAAAAAAAAAAAATTAAAAAAAAAAAAATTCCTACTTTCAGATGAAAGTACACACAAAAAACATACTTATGAATATTACATTCTGTTTATTCAAAGAGATACCCCCTATATTTTAGACAGTGAACCTAAAAAAATCGGTATAACAGATGAAAAACAACAATAAATAACGGTGTCGTCGGCGTATAAGTGGTACAAAGCTTATTAATATAGAAAGGAAACAATGTAGGTCCTAACACAGAACCTTGGGGCGTGCCCTTTGACACTCTGAGGAAAGAGGAGTTGGAACCGGCCGACTGAGCTCGTTGCATTCCAGCAGACAGACGGCTGGTAAAACAAGATGCTGCTTCTTTTGACACAAATATGATGCAGCATGTTTATTGATATGATATGCTTTCTAAAAAAACCATAAAAGTACTAAAACATGTTTATTTGCAGTCAACTACTTCAATGATGTCATCACGTCAATCCTTCAAAGCCCGATCTGCTTCATCAATGAGAGACATTCTTTACCTTTTTTTACAAAAATGCTTGAAATCTCTTTTAAGAAGAAGGCGGGGCTCGGACTTTTTTTGGCCTTTCTAAACGTTGCAAATTTGCTAAAACAACTATGTCTGAGAATTTATGGAAAGCGTTTGCTAGTAGCAAATTGAGCTAGGACGACCTCTCGGGACGTTTGACGTTAGCACAAGCCGGGCTATCAATTAATTCAGCCATGTTTAAGAGATTTAAGACTGTCTGTCAATCACAATCAAGATCTAACGTTAGCTGATGAAAACTAACAACGCTAAGATGAGCTATATAAAGCTAACGTTTATTTTAGATAACGTAACTAAATATTAGCTCGTTTAAGCTGACATAGCTAGGGCTAGCTAATTCCAGCTAGAATAGAATATGTTAGGCGTAGCTAATATTAGCTAAATTCCGTTATCGTAGCTTGCGTTGGCCAATTAAAGCTAGCATAACTAACGTTAGTGACGTGATTCGAGCTTATAAAGCGGACGGACGCCCGGGTTGTTGGTTTGGTTCTAGCGTCGTCTGACAAACTTATGACATCATGATGTTCCATGTCTGGTTCAGCTCTTCACGCCAACATGGAGGCCTGCAGGCGGAGCTAGAGGGACATTGAGCAGGTGAGACTCATGTGATGATGTCACAGCTCTCTCCAACGTCTTTGAAGGAGAAGAAAAACAAGCTTACAATTATGAAAGTATCTCCTAAACATCCTCCAGCAGTGGCGAGTGTTTCGGCGAGAGCGTGTGGAATCTGCAGCAGCGTGAGACTTTCACCAGCGACGGACACGACAAAACGGGACCAGAGGTCAAACTGAAGGCGGTCCGAACACGAACACCTCCTTCCTGTACGTAAGGTACAGCGGAGGTCAGCCGCCGGTCAGGACTCAGGAGTCACGTGACACCAAATAAACCACGCCCACATCCTTACCATGGAGATTCCTGCAGAGAGAGAAGGCGTGAAGACGTAAACGCAGAAGAATGATGTTTACATAAAGATTTATTCATGCTTTTGCTTTGGATTCGGAAATTTACGTAAAATTCCACCGCTGTTACTAAAGGAAGAAAGAGGCTAATCTGATGATCAAGCTTCTCTCCTGGTAACCACGGTAACCGCTCAGCGTCTCATACTTTTATATTTCAAATCAAACTTTTTTGCGTTTTGATTTTTCTGTTTTGGGGTCAGAGGTCACTGCAGGGGGTCGGAATGTATGAAATAAAAACAATCCAGAGTTTCGATTTGGTTCATTCATAAGTTTGTGCTCTATGAATGTTTCTTCTAGTTGTTTATGTGTGTGAATTTGTTTCAACTTTTATATCGACTACTTCAAGGCGATGGAGTCTTTTTTTATGGCTTCGCTATAATCGCCACAGTCCAAGTCATGGTCACGTAAAAAAGGTTTTGAGCATTTAAATGTAGGTTTGATGCAAATCTTTGTTTACTTTATAGAACAATCATGACAGCGTTTAAGCAAACATAAGCTATGCTGTCTTAAATTGCCTAACTTTAGCTTTTCTAGGTTGAATTAGCTTACATTACCTAATATTAGCTCAAATTAGCTGTGCTTAGTTAAATAAGCTAACATTTACCTATGATTGCTGAATGTTGCTTACATTAGCTATGCCGACTGAAATAGGCTAACTTTAGCTATTTTAGGATAAATTAGCTCACATTACCTAATATTAGCTAAAATTAGCTGTGCTAAGTTAAATAAGCTAACGTTTACCTATGATTGCTGAATGTTGCTTACATTAGCTACGCCGACTGAATAAGGCTTACTTTAGCTATTTTAGGTTAAATTAGCTCACATTACCTAATTTTAGCTAAAATTAGCTGTGCTAAGTTAAATAAGCTAACATTTACCTATGATTGTTGAATTTTGCTTACATTAGCTATGCTTACTGAAATAGGCCAGCCTTAGCTATTATAGCTTATAATGGGTAATATTAACTATGTTAGCCGAAATTAGCTAACACTCGCTATGTAAGAGTTAAAATTTGCTGATTTAGCTACGTTAGCTTAAATTAGCTTCCATTATGCTAGGTTAAATTGGTGAATATGACATAAATTTAGCCATATGAATGGCTAAATTACCTAACATCGGCTGTGCTAGCTTAATTAGCTAACATTACCTATGCTATGTTATGCTAGGAGTCTCTTTAATGACCCTGGCTGTAGTTGGTGTCACTTTGTCAGTGATCCACACCGGCGTTATAACCATCACTTCATCGGTTGTCATGACACATTTCAGGGAGTGAGGGGCTGCGTGGGAATCCTCTTCATCATGCCTCTTCACCAATCAGAGAGCAGAGCAGTGTGGGGACATGGCGTCACAGAAGTAGGATTGATACATTTTGTGGGGCGTTGCACTTTAATTTTACAAAGTTACTCCGATAGAATAAGGAATTCTCTTGTAAGATTGGGAATTTTTTTTTTTCTCAATTTGTGACTTTGCTGTGCGCTTTAAAATCAGACCTTCTGTTGGGCCCAGCTGAAGCGGTTCTGGTTCAGTTTAAGACCTTTGACGCAGCGCAGATGTCCTACAACCTTTCTGTGTGCTGAAGGCATTGTGGGATGTTTTGATCCCAGAGTTTTGGGATTGTTGGAATTCTTGCTGGTCTAAACTCTTTCATATCCGCTGCGTCTGCAGGTTCTCTCCTGCTGGTCGTCACGGCGACACAGACGGAGGATCTATCAAAACAATCTGAATCGAACATAAAGAAGATACTTTTATGACACACCAAGAATCAATCAGTGTCAGAATAATGACAACATACTTAGATTAAGCCATAAATTATTGAACAGTTCCATAAAAAAAATGTGATCACCTGAACTTTTGATTTAGCTATTTTTAATTCTTTTGACTATATAGATATTTTCCATAGTGATCAGAATAAAGACTTTAACCATAATTTCACAGATGAGGAATGAATGATCAAACACATTATTTTCCTAATTCCTCTTTACTGAATGTTTGCGAATCTTCTTCATGTCTCTGTTGTTTATCTTCAGTTGAACTCTGACCTCTAGTGTCCGCTGGAGGAACTTCAGCCTCAGGACGGGGAGCCCACACTCCATTCTTTCTTTTATTTACGATTCATTCTGATGTTATGGTTATTTATTATTCCGATCAGGGATGATTTTGTGACTTTTTATGTTATTTAACTCCCGATGTTAACTTCTGATGACATCGATGGAACGCGCCGCACAGCCATACCATGATAACAACACACAGGTGAAGTCACACATCGGTCATAGTCCAACATTAGGCAGCAGGTGTACATTTTGCCCTGAACGTGATGTTGGACGAAGGAAAAATGAACAAGCGAGGAAACTTAGAGACTTCCGCAAGAACCGGATTGTGGTGTCTAGTTGACCGGGTCAGAATATCTCCAGAACTATAAGTCTTATAGGGGTTTCTTGGCCTGTAGGGGTTGGAACCTACCAAAGTGGTCTAATGAGGGACAAACAGCGCCATGGGCGCCCAAGGCTTAAAGTTAAGCCTATCCTGTGTTGTCTGATCCCACAGAAGAGCCACTGTGGCACAGATAGCTGAAAGATTTAAATCTGGTTTCAATAAAAAAGGTGTCAGAACATGCAGTGTTCAATGTTGTATTGATGAGGTCCTGACCTCTGACCCTGCTGTAATGTGCATGTCTCCTGTTCACTGAAAGATCGTCACATGACCGTACATGAGATTTATGACTATTGTTTTTCTTAGAATGAGAAAATATGGGAGTCTTTGAATCCGGATATAAGATAAAGCAGCAGTTCAAAGTGAATAAAAATGAGTCACATGAAGTTTATTCCTTCTTACCAAGACAAACATCCTGTTTGTCACTTGACGATTGGTAGTTATATGTTGTGAAATCAGATTTCTGAGGTTGTTTGATGACGCAACATGTGAACTCCCCCCCCGCCACCTTCCAACTATTTCATCATGTGACGCAGCAGAGACGAGGAGAACGTGAAGACGGCTCACTCTGACAGAGATACTGAGGACCTCATTCCGACCTGAGTCCCGCGGACTATGAACCCATGAAGAATCGCCCTGGAACTAACCCATAAATCTGGCCAATGAATAATCGATTCAGGAAATAGATTTGTTTTAACAGGCTCAGGAATTGATACATGTGTGTCACTCAACAGCTTCTTTCCAGCCATAGCTTCATAGCAAATTTCATAGAATTGATAACATTTCCTATCTCAAGCACCCCTATATAATGTATTCTAATCTACCTTTCCCCTCTGTAAGGTGCAATAACGTTTTTCCATTTGTTAGTGCAACAACATTTCTCAGTTTTAAGGTGCGATACATTTCTCAACCTATATTTAACAACTGTTGCTCCCTTTATTTTTCTTATAATTTGTTTCAATTCTTGACTAATTTATATTTAAATGATCCTTTATTGCACTTAACAGTGTTGATTTATTGTTCTTGTTTTTCCTTGTGTGCATTATTGTTTCTCATGTGGGTCAGGGTGTGGGAGTGTGTTTTTGCGTCTGTGCGTGGGTGTGTTAAATATATATATATATATATATACAGTATATTGTAATTTTTTTTTTATCTTCTTCGCTTTTCGTTTTCTATTCTACACTCCAATGACTCCAGAGACTTCTCCATTCAAGAATTCAAATGTATCTGTGCCACGCGTACTTGTGCAAATGGTAAAATAAATAAAACTCTGTCTGCTTGTCTTTAAACATTAGAGTGAGACCTCTTCTTTACAGCTGACGATCTTTTATGGAGTTAGCCGGCTAGCTAGCAGCCTCAGAGTCGCCATTAGTGAGTCCAGAAGGCGTCAGCAGCAGGTGGAACGCGGACTATTTCCCTGGTCATACCCGGTCCTGTCTCCACTATCCAGACTCTGACCGATTACAGTCAGAGACTCTGATGCTGTCGACGTGTTTCCGATCTGATTTCAGCCGTTCATCTATCGTCGGGAGCTGATACGTCACTTAGCATCAGCCGCGCTAGCTTGTTTGGATCGAACCGGGACTACTTCCAGAGACTGCCGGGATGGCGGCGGGGGCGGGCTCCAAGACTTACTCCTTCAAGGTAGTGCTGCTTGGGGAGGGCTGTGTGGGGAAGACGTCCCTGGTGCTCCGGTACTGCGAGAACAAGTTCAACGACAAACACATCACGACGCTACAGGTACGATGCTTCTTAGCTACTCTGTTAGCCCGGAACGCTAGCCCAGCTAGCTAGCTAGCTGGCAGCAGCTAAGAAACTAGTTGATTTGCATTTTTTAGTTTTTTTTTCTGGTACATTTGGTTTATTTTGACAGCTGTGGTTCGTTTTTGCAGGAGTAGTTTGCTTTGGCAGGGCTGGAATGCTTTGCTATGGGTATGTTTTTTAGGGTGGTGGCGGGGATTTGTTATGGTAATGGTCGTTTGTTTTGGTGGGGGTGGTTTGGGGGGGGTAGTTTGACTTTTCAAGTTTTTTTTATTTTATTTGGACGGGGTGGTTTGTTGTTGGGAGGGATTGTGGTCTGGTCATTGTAGTTTGTTAAAGTAGGCGTGGTTTGTTTTGGGTAGGTATGCTTTTGGGAAGGTTGGGTAATTATTTCTGGTAAAGGTTGTTTGTGCTGGTGGGGTGGTTTGTTCTGGTAGGTGCTGGTGGGGTGGTTTGTTCTGGTAGGGTCAGTTTGCCTCGGTAGGGGTGGTCTGTTCAGGGGTGTATTTCAGGAAGTGGGTATAACAAACTCCCAGTTTCTCCCTGAGCTCCAGCTTCATCAATACTAAGAACAGAAACTGAGTTTTAGAACAGCTGATCTCAGTTGGTTCAATCAACTCCGAGTTTGTTAACCCTGAGTTCAAATTGTGCACAAACACAATCGAAAGCCATCATCAATGGAGTTCCAATGATGTGTCTCACCATGGCAACCAGTGAAACCCTATGCGAAAAGGTGGTGGACTGATATTAAAGCAATTTTTAAATTCATTTATGGGCACTAAGTGCACGTACAAGAAAGCAGCTGAAAATAAAATACAAATACAGAGGTAATCCAAGGTCAACACAGACTGTCACCACCGGCCAGAATCAACTTGGATGGCAGATGGGTTCATGATTACACCTCTATATGGTTTAATCCTTTTAATAATGTCAGCCAGAGGCAAATTTTTTTGCATAGTTTTAATTTCAAATACTCGCCAACGTTGTTGAAGATACTTCTGGATAAAAAAAGTAAAATAAGACAAAGCAAATACTTCACTCAGATGTGAGGGACGTCCAAAGTGTGTAATGTTTGACATGTACTGTTGGAGAAGGTCTTTCAGATAAATCGTGGTATTAAATTCCTCAGACAGACAGATGGTGGAACTGTTTCTTCTTCTCTGGATCAGAGCAATTATTATGGCGTTTGCTTGTTCTCGTGATTGGACATCATCACAGGTGTTGTGATTGGTCACTGGAGCAAGAACTCAGATGTGTCTGGGTGTGGAGGTGAAAGGTATTCTGGGAAATGTAGTTAGTCAGCAAATGATTGAACAACTGCTGTTATAGCTTCGTTTATAGCTTCAGCTCAGAGAAGATCATGTGTCTCATGATCACATACCAGCCGGGCTCACAAGTTCACATGTGATTTCAGCTGGATTCCGTCCGGTTCTTGTCTTATGTGAAGTGAAGATGTTTCCTTGTGTAGGTAAGGGTTAGCAAACTGGTTCAGAGTTGGCCTCCTTGATCGGAGTTGGCCTCCTTGATCGGAGTTGGCCTCCTTGATCGGAGTTGGCCTCCTTGATCGGAGTTGGCCTCCTTGATCAGGTGGGTGTTCTTAAGAAGTGGGCTTAACGAAAGCTGAGCTTACCCCTTGGCTCTGGCATGACCAAGCCTGAGATAAGAAACTCAGGATTTCCGGTTTCAGGTCGATGGATCGCCAATAGATTCAAAATGATATCTCACTTTCATTTTAAACATATTTATAATATATTTTACTGGCTTTTTTCAGGAGCTTTAATATAAAGTCTTGACCGATGTTGTTGAAGAAGTTTCCGTTTTCTAAGAAAAAGGAGAGCAAAGACTTCTCTGGGATATGAGAGAAGTCTGCGGAAATGTTTGAGATGCACGGTTTGAGTATGTCATTCAGATAAATCATGGAATAAAAGCACAGATAATGTGGTTCTCTCAGACCCCCCCCCGGCGTCAATAGTATTAACGTGACCAATAATTGATGGACATGTCACTTCTGACAGCTCTTCCTCAGGCTCAGAAGAAGAAAGAGTCTGGAGCAACTTTGGGCTTCCTTGAACTAAACCAACCAGCGAGCAGGTTAGGTTCTCAGAGTCCGTTACCGTGGTAACGGACTCTGAGAGCTTAAATGATCCCGCTTTCTGGAACGGAAAGCCCAGAGCTTCCCTCATGTTGGGGCTTAACCAACAACCGGAGCTACCCATATAATTCAGGGTTAGCTGCTAACTGTTACTAGCTTCTATCCACTACTAACTGCTAACTCCCACTCATGCTGAGTGCTACCAGCTGCTAGCCGCTACCAGCTGCTAGCCGCTACTAGCTGTGAACTGCTGCTAGAATAAACAGGGTTAAACCATGGATATACAGCAGTGAGCGTTGACTTTGGCAGTCAGCTGGCAGATAACACTCATTCCTTTAACTACATGTTATCAATATTAATCTGAGATAAATCTGTTGTCATGGGGACTGTGTCTTTCCTGTCAACATCCCATAAATCGCTGGTACTAGGAGCTTCAGCTTAAACACATTGACCAGTTGGAAAGACGGCCGGCTGTTTGATTTTGTTGGTCTTCTCCTGTGGCGTACCCATTCCTCTAGTAACAGTAGTCAGAGTAATCTGTTACAGGTAAACACTCTACCTTTGGTTCAGGTTTCTTTTTTGTCATATACACAATAATACAAGTACGAGGCACAGTGAAAGACTTCAGTATCAAACTACAGTGAGGTAGAGCCTCAAAATAGACCCTCCATGCTGCCATTTTTGTTTACGCTCCAGAAAACAATGGCATCGTGGTTCCTTGTGCAAATGGGGCATTTCCATGATCAGGCTAGAGGGGCGTGTCCATTTTCCTTCTGGACGTCACTCTTCTTGTGTGGCTGCCATGACAGCATTCATACATACTGTGGGTCGGGTTGTCACGGAAACAGTCATGTTTACATTTGATTGTTTGTCTGTAGGCGTCGTTTCTCAACAAGAAGCTCAACATTACCGGAAAGAGGGTCAACCTCGCCATCTGGGTAAGTGTTACATGGTTTGATGCCGCCATCTCTTGCCCAACATCGCAGCCTAACCACGTGTCTGTATGCTTTTTGTGTGTGTGTGTGTGTGTGTGTGTGTGTGTGCAGGACACCGCGGGTCAGGAGCGTTTCCATGCTTTAGGTCCCATATACTACAGAGACTCCAACGGTGCCGTCCTCGTGTATGATGTCACAGACGAAGACTCCTTCCAGAAGGTAACCAGTCATCACTAGGGTCGGGCGTGACGTCATCACTGGGGTCGGGCGTGACGTCATCACTGGGGGTTCAATGCGGACTCGCTGTTGACATTATGTGCAGATTCCTATCAATTAAAAACAAGAATAAATGTGGCGACATAACAGGAAGTACTGGCTGTACTGTTAGCCAACCAGCTAATGTGTGTGCTAATGTTAGCTAATCGCTAAGGGACAAACTGTAAAACTTGCAGATCAGAATGCAGGGATGAAGAATTGCTGACGGAAAGTCAGGAAAAGATGCATTTCAAGTGATCGCATTCTTTTTTTAAATGATTTAGATATCCTGATGTTATCTTAACCCCCCTCCCCCACCCCTCTGTCATTCTCACCACTCCTTCCACCCCCCTTTTTAACTCTCCTGCTCTGGGTTTCAGGTGAAGAATTGGGTCAAGGAGTTGAGGAAGATGTTGGGGAACGAGATCTGTTTATGTATAGTGGGTAAGTTACCACAGCATCACACGTAGCTAAGCTTAGCCTAGCTTAGCATGAAGCCTGCACACAGCTAGTCAGGTTCTGTGCAGTAGCTGCACCATAGATTTATCCTGATGTTTCCACTGAGAGAGACTGAGAAGATCCGACTCTGGAACCCCTCGAACCGTCTGCATCAGATCTGGTTCTTTCCTACTTGAGTCTGACGAACCTCAGGATCACCAGCAGCAGCCTCGTCTCCAGGCTGGTTTGGTTTCCGCAGCTGCTAATCGTGTAACTGGATCATGTTGTTGTTGAGATACTCGTGTGTTTGTTCTGATGTCTGATGAGATAACTGACATTATTCATCAGGAAGGGTCACATGAGGAGGTCCTTCAGAAGGAACTCGGGACAGTCTAAGTCCGTCTAGTCTTCAGCAGTTAGCCAGCAGCTAGTAGGGCTAAGATCTTTCACTACTCAGGAGGTCACCCTGACCTGCTGCTCTGGTAGAGGGTCTGGTCTCTCCACACCAGCACAGAAGGTGGACGTCTGGATCCTCAGACACAAACGTCTTTTCATGGACTTACTTTGATGTAGACTGAGGCGGATCAGGGATGAGAGTCCAGCTGTCTGAACTTCTGTAGAAAATAAATCGTATTATCGTGTTATCCAAGTTACATTCAGTCCACAGGAAACACTTTATCACTAGTGACCCTGAATTACCTTTATATCTTCAGTGTTGTCATTTTCAACGTTTTTTACTGTTTTTCATTTTAGTGTTTTTATCTTTTATGTCTTTATCTTAGAATGTATTTACTGTGTGCTTTTAATATTTTTTGTGCTTTCAGTTCATATATTTTTATTTTCTGCAGATTTTATTTTTTTTAAATTATTATTTAAAGAGATTCTGTTGTTAATGTCTTTAATTAAAAGTGTTTTTATTGAAGAGATTTATATTTTTCCTTATCAACCCCTTTGTCTTTAATTCGTTGTTTCCCGTTTTGTCTTGAGGTAATAAAATTGACCTGGACAAAGAGCGACACGTGTCGGTGGAGGAAGCTGAGAGGTAACCTTCAATGATGTCATCAATGAGGTCAATTTGGGTCATGTTCTTCTGACCGTGCTCAGTTGCATCTCTCTCTCTCTCGCTCTCTCTCTGTCTCACACACAGCTATGCGGCGTCAGTGAGTGCCAAACATTACCACACATCCGCCAAGTTAAATAAAGGCATCGAGGAGCTCTTCTTGGACCTGTGTAAACGTAAGAACCATCACCACACAACTGGCATGATGACATCACCGATATCACTCTCTCCTGAGGTCACACCTGGTGTGGTGACATCACCACATCACGCTTTCATACAGAGAACTTTGATCACACATTCACGGTGCACTGTTTGTAAAGATTAATTACGTCAGTCAAACACTGCTCTGCTCTGATTGGCTGACTGAAGCATCAGTCAGGTCACTGCTCTGCTCTGATTGGCTGACTGAAGCATCAGTCAAACACTGCTCTGCTCTGATTGGCTGACTGAAGCATCAGTCAGGTAGGTCACTGCTGTGCTATGATTGACATGGTGAAATAAATAGTCAATAAACATCTGTTTGTTATAAGAAGAAAAAGAGGCAGATTAAAATGTTATAACAATCTGTCTGTGGTTATAAAATATGATATAAATAATATTATGAAATGCTTTTTTACTAAAGTCCATAAAAATAATAAAAGTATCTAAAGACAATAAAGATAATTTATTTATCACAATTATTGTATGCATACACACACACACTCGCATACATGTTTGTTATTGTAAATATATTACTTTAATTATATTCTATATATATTTGATTATTGTCTGTTGGTTTTTAAATTGTCTAAAATATTCAGCAGCCTTGTTATTTATATTAAAATTATGGTTATGGTATTATTGACGTTGATCACAAGACTCACATGAAGTGACCTTTGACCTGTCCGTCTTCAGGGATGATGGAGACGGCTCAGGCGGAGGAGAGGGCGAAGGGCAATGGAGGCAGCCAATCAGCTTCCAGTCGGCGGGGCGTACAGATTGTTGATGACGAACCACAAGCCACGCCTGCCGGAGGCTGCTGCTCCTCTGGCTAACACACACACGCGCGCGCACAGACAAACAAACAAACACACACACACACACATACGCTCTGTCCGGCTCCTAAACCCTAACATGACTCGATGTTTCATTTTTTGCCGCCTTGGCTGCTGAGGATTATGGGAAATCATATTTAAGCTGTTTTAATCAGTATTTCCTTCAGAATAAAAATAGCTTATGTTTAAATTTTCGTTAAAATTATGTTTATGAGCACTTTGATGAACTTCCTGTGTGAAACTGAAGCCACTTCCTGCCCCAGTTCAACAGGCTGCTGCACCAATTTCAGCGTTTCTGTACCATAACACACACACACACACACACACTGTCTGTCGAACAAATGTGGGCCGGATAAACCTTCATTAATCATATTTATCTTAAACTGTAAACCTACTTCTTGTTTGTAAACCCAGAGGATGAGTTAACGTTCAAACGGCGCCGCTTTAAGGGAAACGACAGTAAAACACATAGTTTTCATAAATATTAATAACAATTTATTTGACGTCATCCATAAATCAACACAAACATACAATCATCTACTAATATGAACATAGATCGTTTATGGCTCCGCCCACAAGGTCAAGTTCAAACTGCAGTAGAATTAAAAAGTCACTATATGTTAAACATTTTTATTCTGCTCTCACACCTGAGTAAGAAGAACCCAACCCCTCCAGGATCATTTCCCGCCGCCATTTTTATCTGTCTCAGATACTCCTGGAAACCAGACGCCACCGCGACTCAGTTCATGCCTTACTCCAACCGCTACGACAAGCTCCTCCCCCATCTCCATACTGGAGATGTTCAGCGCTCACACTCACTTGAGAGACCTTCACATGATTGATGCACGTTAGCGTCGCCTTGCCGTCTTTGTGTTGACTTAACGCTGCGTGGTGCTTGCCCTGAACGCATCATCAAACTGAATCCAAACTAAAACAATTAAATGCCTTTTGACGTCATTCAGAAATCTGAGCAACGTGAGATTTAGATTTAGTTTGCTTGTGAATGAAACAGATGATGTCTTTAAAAAACACAGAATCTAGCGCCCGACTTAAAACGTGAGGCTCGCCACATCGGATCACATGATCCTGGATAAATATTGAACGTCGCGACAAACACACACGGCTGTCGGCGTCAAAGACTGAAACAAACCTGGATTATAAAAACCTGGTTTCATTTGTTTCCAATCTAAACTCCAGGCATCACATTTCATCAAAGCCACTTCCTTTTTGTAAACCCAGAGCAGTGGCTCCACCCACACGACCATCGCCACCAGAGCAGTGGCTCCACCCACACGACCATCGCCAAACTGCAGGAAAAATAAAAATCAAAAAGCCACAAAGATATGCCTTCACAAATCCTCAAATATAATAATAAAATATATTAACATGTTTCTTTCTTTGCACTTAAAAAAAAATCTAGAGAGTGACTGCATAATTATTTATTTACAATAAACAAGAGGATCAGATTATTAAATTGGGGTTTCTTCAGTCCTGTTTTTCAAATGGAACATATATACATTTCAATTGTTTTTATGTTCGAGTTTATTTGAATAAAAACAAGGAGGGATAAATTTCCCTGCAGTTTGACAGGATCCGTCGGAACCCAGTCACATGACTCAGAGCTGCTCTTTGATTGGTCGGGGTGTGAACCAGTAACGGATTCCTGGACAGACCATAATACTCTGCATGATTCATTCCTGTCTCCGTATCTGCTCCAGCGAAAACCTGAACGGGGTTTATTTAATAAGTTATACTGGGATGGCGGCCAAGCCGATATCGATGCCGCCGAATCGCGGCGCTCCGATCTAAAACCGTCGTGGAGGAAGAAAAAAAAAATGCTTCAAAGTTTGTGTAAATTTTTTAAAACTTTTGGTGTCGAAGAGTTTTTGTAAAAATAATAAAGGACTCTAAAGATTTAAACGAGTTTTTTGTTTCTGTCCGGAACGGATCCTGATGCCTTCAGTTTTTAAGGGTTTCCATCTGTGTGGGCGTGGTCAGCGTTCACGTCTTTGTGGGCGTGGTTAGTGTGATATAATAATAATACATTTAATTTATAATGCACTTTACATTTGGATCAAATCTCAAAAGTGCTATGCGGGGCGAGACACGGGTATGGAGAGCGAGACGGGTATGAAGGGCGAGACACAGGTATGGAGAGAGACAGTTTTTCAGAGCAACAATTGCAAAGGAGTCAGACAGAGGGAGTCACAGGTTTGCAGAGAGACATAAGTACAGAGAGGGAGACAGGTAGACTTGAAACACTGGTTGAGCTTGACAGAGAGTGAGACACGGGTAGAGTGAGACAGAAGGAGGGACTGGCAAAAAGGCAAATATGCAGGAACAAAACAACTGTAGAGAGACGGAATGAGAATAACATGAATACTTGTTCAAACAGTCGGGCCGAGTGAGACAGGTGTGTAGAGTGAGACAGGGGATCCACAGTTTCACGACAGACAACACACAAAGATACTTTCTAAATACTCCTTTACCTTTCTCTTTCTAAAACTTTGACTCCTCAGTAATGCTTACAGATATGAAGGTAAAACTAGATAATGCTAACAGGAGTGGAGCTAAAAGTAGCTATGCTAACGGTCATGAAGGTAATACTAATAATTCAAGCAGGTGTAAAGTGTTTATGCTAGAAAAGAGCTTTAAAACCAACACTTTACCTTAATATTCTCCGTCCTCCTGATTTGTTGAGAGGCAGCGGCCGTCAAATCTCTTTTCCCAGTCGGTCATCCTTTTTCAGGTTTTTCTAACGGCCCCTGAACGCACCACGATTGCTGTCTACAAACAAGACAGGAACCATCCTATCAAATTCCTCCGCCTTCATGCGGAAACCAGTAAACTCCTCAAGATATTCATGGTGGAGGAATGTGGTTGAAGCTCCTCATCGTTATTAAAAGCCCTACACGGAAGAAATGACTGCGTTCATCGACCCACCAACCTAAAGACGCTGGTTTTCTTCTTTCATCGATTTTAGTCAACATTTAATTAACCACAAGCCTTCCGGTCGTTAATGGTTAAAACACAGAGACCACGCCCACCGCACAATCCTTTCCTGTGATTGGTTTATAGACTTCGGCACGAACCTGCAGCATGTTATGAGCTCCAATCCCTCTGGGATAGTAGGATTTATGACGTCATAATGGAGACAAATCGCTACAATGTAATGTTTATTAAGTCGGCTTTATCCCTCAAAATATTTTCTTATTTTAAATTATTCCGGTTTTACATTAAGTTTCAAATCCTGTGATCTATGCTTAAACAGACCTTAAGGTTAATTTCAAATTGTCGATTAAGACAATAGAAATCAACCTTGAAGTAATTTAAGGGTTAAAATGAGTCACGTGAGCAGCAGACATTTCCCCTGCAACAAGCTAACCCACCACTGACAGGTTGAGTGAGACAGGTGTAAAAAGAGAGACAGGCACAGGTTTTCTGTTTTTTTTTTATTGACCTACAGTGTCACTGAAGAAAAAAACGATCCATTTAAATGACTTCTTCCCTTTTCCCTTCGTTAAACTTCAACTCTTAAGTAAGTTAAAACATTTTTCAAAAAAAAAAAACAACTCTGGGATTTCAAAACAATAGTTTGTTAGTGGTAGAGTGGATCATGAGAAAGAAAAGACCTGCTGACATGTTCACTGACAGACTGCATAGATTCAGAGCTACTAGACCGGTCCGTCCACTCAGTGAACTAAAGGGAGACAGCAGTGGTGTACCGTCACTTTAAGAAGTTTTACAGTTCAGAATCAGTAAAGTGCAAATTCATAACAAATAGTTTTTCTTTTGTTTTTTTACAAACAGACTTTTACCAAATTATTTTACAGACATTGAAATGAAGATTGTTTAACTTTTGGTTGTCTTTTTCGAGTCTAAATATAAAACAACAACTTTTAATTAAACTGTCATTATATTTGACACGCAGATGAGATTAAAGATTAAATAATATGGATTTGAATATGTGATGAATTTCATGTATTTTACTTTAAATACATTTTAACAACGAATCCGTTCAAGATGTCGTCCTTTGGTCTTGAAAGTTAAAGCCCCGCCCCCTCTGTATAGGCCCATCCACAAACTGAAGGCACTTGGCCGTCCTCTAATTGAATAGGAACAGAACCAGGTTAGCAGCAGCAAAAGCTAGTAGTGAGGTGGGTTTTGGAGCTCCTGGTACTTTGGAGGAGGCGTGGTGAAGATTGCTGGTACAGACAGCAGGATGGTGGGCCGCTCGGGGTGACGCAACTGGTGGATCATGATGGAGGACAAAACCATACCCAGCAGCTGCAGGGAAACATCAAACACAGCAGTTAGCATCCAACTAGCGGGTTAGTTTGGCTTACGCATAACAGGAAATGACGTGTGTTCAAGAACTTCCGGATCCGAGACGTCATTAAATATTTCTGTATATTCTCCTAGAAGCTCATAAGCATTTTGCTTCCGCTTCTCCTGCGTGTGGAGGCGGAGCCAACAGACCTGTGATGAGGTCATTGGACCATTGCCAGATCGATACTCACCGCCAGTGATGCCAGCGTGAACATGATCATGATCATGACGTTAGCGATCATCTTGACGTATTGCATGATGACGGGAAAGCAGGTCTGCGAACAGAGAGCAGAGGTCAGTGTGATGTCATCACAGTGCATGTGATGTCAACAGGGCATGCGATGGCACAGCTGTAGTGCTGCTCACCTTGGTGTAGATAGACTTCTCTGCACCCAGGAGGAGCTGTGGGGAAACAGGAAGGTTAGTGCGCCATGTTTATGGGAGGCGACAAAATCATCATTGGGGACTTTTATGAGGTGATGATGTCATCCAGCGTTCTGACTCACCACGTAGTCGACCTTCTGACACATGCCCGTCATCCCCTCCTCCTCCTGGTTGCACGCACATGAGTCCGGAATGTTCTGCTCCCAGTCCCTGTAGCTGAAGAGGCCACAGCAGTGCAACTGGAAACCACAGAAGAAGAAGAAACTCGCCGTTAATCTTCAGGTTGGTAAGAGGCGCCAGTCTTCAGACGCTCTCAAGCTCAGAATGACGTCATTCAACGAATGAGTGAAAGCTACTCAAACTAAATGATAAAAAAATGGACGTGAACTATAAAGTGGAGTGATACATTGCCGTTTGATTAACGTATTCACATTTTATTTTCAATAATATTTTTTTCATCTGCAACGCAACAAATTCATCCTGTACTGAATCCATTTTTTGCTCATTTCAAACAGCGAATGAAAGTAGGGTGTTTTGAACGATAGAATTATTCATACGTTTATCAAATAAGAAAATACCACTCAAGTGTTTTGTTCTGCAAACTGTTGGCGCTTTCTGTTTACGACAATAACCATAGCGAGAACAGCCAAAGAGGCGTCAATCCGACCAATCAGACGGCCAGAGGAAGGCGGGGCCAGACAATAGCTGCCATCATTGTTGGTAATTTCTTCAGTTCGACGAGGTGACACTAAATAACATTGTCCATGCTGGTCACATGACCTCAATCTAACCAGGCTGATCAAAAAGCTTCATCACCACTCCCTGTTCCACCTGTTGGCGTCTCACCTGCTTCTCTAGAGACTGGACCATTTGCCTCGTCTCGTATGACGCCTTGTCCAGAGGCAGGAGGTGCTTGAAATTACTTTCAAACAAGTCATCCAGCTGCAGAGACACAACCAACATCAGACATGACATCACAGCTCATTAACCGCTATTCGCCACTGTTAAAAATAATCCCTCTCATTAATATGTCCCAGCATTAATCAGAGTGCGGGAATGGTTACCGCAGGTCGGGCCATGGCGGTAGAGATTCCAGCTCGGAGCATCAGCAGACTCCCGATGACCATACACACCAGGAACTGTGGGAGAAATAAACAATTTCACAACGACGTAGTTTCTTCTTCTCTGGTCATCAGAAGCTCAAAACTGTCTACTCACCATGATCAGACACACTCTGCTCTCCCTGTGGGCGCCGTACGCGCCAAGGATGGCAATCACCATGGTGACGGCACCGACCACATAGAGGACAATGATGACGGTGGTCCTACCCTCAAGCTGGAAGTAGAGATGATTGACAGGTCAGTGTTTGTTTGCTTGTGATGGTGCGCTGTGTGTGTGTGAATGCTTCCTTACTGTTTCCCCTCCATTATTGTTTGTGAGGACCTGAGACAGGAGGGCGAGGCTTAGGATGACGCCACCGACAATCTGTAACATACAAAACAAAACTGTACATCAGGAAGGGCTAGGGTTAGCAGAACGCCACAAGGACATCAAAGCAGCATGTCACATGGACATCAAAGTCACATTTTAGCTTCATCACATAAAAACTTTGCAATGATGTCAGACGACTCCGAGCCAGACATCAAAGCCACTCGGGGAAAAAAAAATACATCAAAGCCCAAGTAGCAAAGGTCACAGTGAAATCAAAGACAACAGTCACATTTGAAAACGATATCAAAGACAACGGGATCAAATGTCACAATGACATCAAAGCCTGTGGATCCAGTGAGTCTTTTGGATTCTCCTCATTAAGGGTTTTTCTCTGACACCTGACCGACACTCCCTACAAGTCTGAAGACCACAAACAACACCAAACAAGAAGAAGACCTCAGACCTGTACAACCGTCAGGTGGACTTTAGTTTATGAGGAAGCTGGTTAGATCTGGCACTAATGGCGAGAACGGTTGATCCGGGTGAGAAGGACATGGTTCAGAAGCTCCTCCACAAACACCTTGCTAATGAGGCCCTCACAAAGGAGATGAGGGCGCTGGCTGTGGAACTGGAGGTGGAGCGATCCAGAACTAGATTTACGCAGAGGGAAAAGGAAGTTCTTCTGCTGGAAGTGGAGAAGCTGTCAGAGAAACTCGGTGCTAGTGAGGCCCTCAGGAGGAACACGGAGATGAGGGTTCTGCAACGGCTGTCCGAGACCCGCCGACTGAGCACCTCTGAGAAGGCTAGATGCGTTCTCCTTCTGGAGAATGAGCGCCTCAGAGTGAAACTCCATGCTGAAAAAGTCCTCAGAAAGGAAAAGGAGACGAGCGCTCTGGAGCTGAAGGCAAAGTTTACCAACACGAGCGCTGACAACAAGGCGCTGGAGGAGAGGCTTCAGTTCGTCACGTCTGATGTGGAGCATTTGAAGGACGAGAAGGTTGCTCTCCAGAAGATCATCGAGATGCTCTGGCAGACGCTGCAGGAGAAGCTTCCGTCACTGATGTCTGATCTAAAGCAGCTGGAGAAAGATAGGCATGACCTCCAGGAGAGCCTCCAAAAGCTCCAGCAGACGATGATGGACAAGGAGAATGAGTGGAGCGAGAAGGAGCAGAGGATGATGGAAACAATCAAGAACAAGACTTGGAGAAGTCGAATCGCCAGGAACCTCAAATTCTTCGGAGCAAAAGACAGAGACCAAAAGCTGGAGGAATGAACCGCCGAGAAGAGCAATACCATGACGACCTCACCACAGCTGGGACTCAAACCCTTTGGGTCGGGTTCTCTATGTTTTCCACCGGGGTATCTGGTTCACCCAACACCAGAACACCCACGTCGTTTTGAGTTCTGGCCAGTGCCAGTTAGGAACGGATGGTTCCTTGGCGCTTTGTGGAGGCCGGGTTGAGACCATACAAGATATTCTTTTTTTAAGTTCTCACTGAACAAAGATGGAACCCTTTTCCCGGTCACACGAGGTCGTCGGCTTTGACAACCAATAAAGCGGTTTTACTTCAGGGTTGTCGTCATGTCATCAAATACGTTTGAGGTCACTTAGTTTCAGCGATGGGAGGTGGATTTTTCTCAATTTAAAGATTTGACGATCATGAGATCTTTAAAGAAATCATCCAGTAATGTCAAGGCCTTTAAAAGAAAAAAACTCTTCGTCCTGTAAATACATGCTTTTATTGTGGAAACAGCTGCATACAAAAAAAAACAACTTGTTTTTCACTCCTGTGGAATGGGAACCAGAAAAAACAGATTGAAACCCGACGGCTCAGGAAGAGGATGACGAGTTTAAATTCTTTTAAAATAAAAAAGGTCAAATATGTCATGGTTCCAGCTCCTTTAACGTTTAGAAGCTAATTTTTCTAAAAAAGAATTACTTTTGCTGATACAAACGGATTTTAGAAGACCAACTGAGAAAACAAAAGAGGAAGTATCAAAAGGAAGTGATAAAATCAAGCTCAAGGTATTCAATCATAAACACAAAACACGTTGAGATAACTAGATAATGGTCTGATAATGTCTGTGTATATTCTCATTCATCCAGGTCATGGTAATCCATTTGGATTGAATCAAAAGCGACGGGACTTCTGTTTTGGCTTGAAGACGTTTCACCTCTCGTCAAAGAGAGGCTTTTTCAGGTCAAACATGACTGTTGAACTCGTACTTTCACTTCTCTTACAGGGGAAAAACAATGACAGATCCTGACTGACACTCAGTAACACATTTTAGTAAAGGCATATTCATTAAACCTGTAATTTTCATTTCATTAATAGTCATTTTAATTTTCAGAAGGCACGTTGCTAAATTTTACAGCCAAATCAATTTTGTTTAACTTTTCAGATCTCTTCCATGGGCCCATAAATAACTAATGTATATAACTTTTCTGTTAAAGAAAATGGACCGCACTGTATTTCAAAAAATTCTACATCTGGGTAAAATTTCACTCAAATCTGGCCATTAGTTTCTCCGCAATCTTCTGAATAAACAAGCAGACAAACAAAAGGCACAGAGGTGAAAACTTAACATCTCCCGCCTTGGCGGAAGTAACAAAGACAAGTGAAGGAAATGCACATTTATCACACTAAAACACATTTAAACACAATAAAAACATTCAATCTGAAGGTTTTTAACTGTTTTGTGCCTCAGGAGACACTCAATTCTTAAATTCTAGTTTGATCTTTTAATATTACTTCTTTAAAGTTTAACACCGTCCTAATTTTGTATTAAAAACCTCTTAGTATTTTCAAACTTGATCTGTTTTTGTGTTTTTCTGAGGATTATAGTTGAGAACGTCGTAAATTCACCGATATTCAAAACGAAACAAAGGGTGTCACACGGAAGTACATTCGAAGCCATAGATTTTTTACAATTAATATGAAATTGGCCGTTTGTAACTGTTTTACACCTCAGGAGACAATTATTTCCTAAAGTCGGTTTAAATTTTTTAGTTCTACTTATCTAAAGTTGAACACCAACCTATGACGCAATGCGACCAGCGGAAAGGCCCGACTGTTTCCGAATCAACTACGCACTTTTAATTCGGGCTCGGCCTCCACTTTGAAAGAATCCGTGAGCGCGTGTACTCACCGCGAACAAGATGTTGGAGACGGTGAAGATGCGTTTGAGGCAGGTGTTGATCTTTTTCATGATTACAGGTCAAACAGAGACGAGACAATCCAGCTGCTCAGTAACGTTTGACCGCGCTAAGTCACTCTTTCCGAAGTACACTGAGGACCGGACTGAAGAGTCGGTTGGATATCTATTTGGAGGCGGAGTTTCCGGTAAACAACAGGAGGAGGAGCCTCGGCATTTCCGCCACAAAGAGACATTCTGACCCACTGGTGAAAAGAAGCGAGGTCAGTTCCGTTATGACTGGAAAATTCCCGGAGCTGAAGGGGGTTGCGGGGACACGTCCAGACTTGAGACATATCCCTGAAATGACGTCATATGTTAACACAGATCCATGCGCGTTAACGTATATGTAACAAAATATTGTCTTTTTAGTGACAGATAATATTCAGCTAGTATTCAGGTTGTTCAGGGGCTAACATTAGCTCAGAGTGTTTTGAACATGTCTTTAACAACAAATCGTAAGATAATAAAATATATATAATTCCAACTTGACATTAATGCATAATTCATTACACGCCACAGATGTTTGTGTTATTGTTGACAGGTGTGTAGCTATGGAGCTAAGAGTGGTAATGCTAACAGCAGTAATGCTGATAGATATGGAGCTATTAGTAGTAATGCTAACAGATGTGGAGCTAACAATAGTAATGCTAACATGTGTAGCTAAGAGTGGTAAATTACTAAATAAGAGAACCAATTCAGTTCTTTGCTCATTGATTTTAAGTAAAACATTTATTTGACCATGTGCTCAGTAACAGTTACAGTTCAACTCAGAGACTCCGCCCACATGACTGTAGTGTCCTGTGATTGGTCTGTACACTGTACCACATGTACCTGCAGCAGGTCATCACTGTAAGCTTCTCTCAGTCCCAACATTCCCTGGCCCCACCAGTCTCCAACTCGTCCCAGGTTGCACAGTTTTAGTCAGGTGACACAAAAGAAGGCTTACACCACTTTGAACGCAATCCAGGGGATTTTCAAAGAGCAAATAGGATGGGAGAATATGTAGTTCCCCCTGACCTCTGACCTCTGCATGAGCAAAGAAACTGGAGAGATGAGGAAATTGATAGGCATGATGGCATGATGTTGATCCAATGAGAATTTCTACATTTCCTCTTCAACGGTCTACTACTTAAAGGCACTAGAGAAACGTACCGGTGATAAATGAGAGATGGATTCATAAAAATATAACTAAACCAATATATATGAGAGGGGGGGGCGTTCGTACTTTATTTTCTCATCAAGGCAGAACACTCTCAACACACTGGCTAACTCTCTGATCCACTCCTTCAAAATAAGAGCCCTCATTTGCTGAAGTCAAAACCACCAAATATTGATTCCATGTGTTTGTCATATTACAAGTGACAAAGACTTTTTCAAAAAAATTGACTTTACTGGTTTTATTTATACATAGCTGAGCCATTCTAATTACGTGTGACAATACTGTTTCCTGTTTGACAGCCAATCACAGTGCTCGATACAAAGAAGAAGAATGATGGATTCATTTTGCAGTTCAAGCTCTAGGAGGACGGAGTTTAATTACTTTTAGGTCAGGTTAGGAATTTTCTTAATCAACCACCTCTCTTTTGAACCTCACATCCTGAATCTGATGAAAAAGTTTAACCCAAAGTTAGGTTTTTAATTCAGGAACAAGTCCCGTTTCTCCCCAGATGTTGGGGAAAGACTTGTTAAAGTAACTTTTTCTGCCTGTTTTTGATTTTTGTTGATTTGTTGTACAGGAATGCATCATCTCAGCGTCTTCATGTGTTTGATACTGTGTATCAGGCAGCTTAGAGGTTAAATACAAACTGAAGAGCTCTGACTCATCAATGTACTCTGTGTTCCAAAGTGAACTAGCCGGTTGGCTTCAAGTCAATGTTATTTTTTTTTATTTGAAATGTCATTCTTGGTAGACTTCCCTGTTATTTATCTGCTGCTCTATCCCAAAGGCCCTCTTGGGTTACAGTTTCAGGATACTTTACTTATGACTGTTTCAAAAGCAAAGGCTGAGTTGGAAAAAAAAAAGGCTTTTAATGTTTTGTGGTTGGAATGACCCAGTTACCCTCTCTGTATTTAAAGGCAATGTGAAATACATGGAATGTGAGTCGATTTGGAATTGATCCCAAGTTTCTATTTTCCTTCCAAGTTTTATTTTCTTCATTTTTGTTGTTTTTTTCTCTCTGCACCGGTGACTGTTTGTTGTTTTTTTTAATGTTTTTAGTCCGAAACCTTGTGTACTGCTGCCATTTTGGCCTTGTCTCAGTGGGATTAACCTGCTAGAATAAAGGTTAAATGAAGATGAATAAAGCATTTGGATATCATGTATATCATGTACCTTCTGTTTAAAAGGAAAACTTAAATTTCTGGGATTGAATTTAATCCCAGAAAAACTTAAATTCCTGGGATGTTAAATTAAATAAATAAAATGTGACATACGTTTATATATATTATTTATTATATGACTTTTTTGAATGAGGAGCCTTTAAATCCCCCTCCTCCACCTCCTCCTCCTCTCAGGGGCGCCTCCTCCTCCTCCGTCTAGGCCGTTGCAGAGCACTGTCGGGCGGCGAGGAGCGTTGCGGAGAACCGGTGGCGGAGCGTATCTCTGGACCGGTGGCGGAGCCTCGTCCTCGTGCTTCATCCTGCAGACCCGACCGGAGGTTTTTTCCCGGCACCGGACCTGATCATACGTCATCACTGCAGGCTAAGGATGAAGAGAGGCGGGTTCCTTTGCGGGGTCCAGGTCTGGAGTCTGATGTGGACTCAGCTGCTGGTCTCAGGTAGCCCCCCCCCAACACCTGCCGCAGGAAAAAATCCTCTTGAAGGACAAATAATCACAATAATGATAATAATATGTTCATTTATTTATTCATTAATAATGCAAGGACCTCCGACTAGATGACAGCCGTCACATTAAAGCACAATTGTTAATTTACAGAATAAACAAACAAACAAACAGGTCCTTCTGTAGAGGTTATTTAAATCCAAGATAAAAATGATGAAGGTGTTCACAGGTAATCGTCCCGTCGGAACTCTCGTCCATGTGAGAACTCACCATCAGTCGGACTTCTCGCTGGTTCCTGTGTTGGAAAGCGGCGGGGAGTAGTTGGCGGCTAGTAGCGGCTGGTCCTTTGACAGAGCAGCATCAATTTTGAGGTCATACATCGGAGTTAATCATCGCTTTGTAAACATTGAAGTCACATGACAACAATCATCATTAGTAGAACGGTTACACTTCAACTTCTGCTAGCTACTAACTGCTATTAGCTGCTTATATTAGATACTAATTTATACTAGCTGTTAACTGCTTCTAGCTACTAACGGCCATTAGCTACTAACTGCTTTTAGCTGCTACCTGACTGTAGTTATTAGCTGCTTATGTTAGCTACTAATTTCTACTAGCTGATAACTGCTTCTAGCTACTAACGGCCATTAGCTACTAACTGCCTTCAGCTGCTACCTGACTGTAGTTACTAACTGCAATTAGCTGCTTATATTAGCTACTAATTTCTACTAGCGGAGAACTGCTTCTTGCTACTAACGGCCATTAGCCACTAACTGCTTTTAGCTGGTACCTGATTGTAGTTACTATCTGCTATTAGCTGCTTATATTAGCTACTAATTTCTACTAGCTGTTAACTGCTTCTAGCTACTAACGACTATTAGCTACCAACGGCCATTAGCTACTAACTGCTTTCTAGCTGCTACTTGACTGTAGTTACTAACTGCTACTAGTCACTACGTTCTTTTCTCAAGCCACTATTGCTGTAGTACGGAGAGCAAGATGAATTAAAAGAGGACAAGCCCCGCCTTCAACAGGAAGTGTATGTGCTTGTGTAAGGCATGTTGTTAGATGTGATATGACGTATCTCTGTTTTGACGGTCTAGTATCTGGTGGGCGGAGCCAAGTTGTGTTTTCACAATCATCATGAAGGCAACATTTTTGAATCTTAGCTCGCTGTGACATCATTAACCATGTCAGAATGAAGTGAGGTAAATCATTTCTTGGCGACCCTAACCCTGGCCTCCATCTCCATTTTGTGCTGATTGTACCATGAAGGTGTGGCGTCCATCTTCATCAACTCCTCTTCTGCTTCTTCCCTCCTCAGAGTCGTTCTCTGGAAATGGCGAGTTTCTTCCCTCTCGTCGCTCCAGTCGTCTTCCTCCACCTCTGCTCCCACAGCAGCATGATGAGCCCCGCCCCCTCTTCTTTCACCACCGCCATCATCATCATCATCAGCACCCCAGCGCCTTAACCAGGTTGATGTCCGCCGCCCTCTTGGAGCGCGGCAGCCATCAAACCCCTAACCTCCTGGAGCATCCGGGTCATGATGTGCAGCTGGAGCAAGCTGTGGTGTCGGCCCAGCACCTGGTTACCGTGGTGAGTAATCAGCCCCCTGATTGGTTGATTGTATTGACTCCTGAGAGCTCTCACAGTTTGGTCAAGTGACCGCCAGGTGGTTGCTGCGTTGCTGGTGGACAGACGTCCCTGTTGCTATAGAAACAGTCGGTGTCTGTTGCTAAGGAAACACTAAGAGACTTACCTCCACAGTGGCTGCTTACATAACGGCAGCCACCTTCAGCATGACATTGAGATGCAGACGCTACGAATGAGGGCGATGATGTCATCACGGTGACGGAATGAGAATGGCCGTGTCGGACAGGTTCAGGTGTGATGGTCAGAAGTGACGATGTCGTGATCATAGTCGAAGATGTCATGGAATCTCCTTATACATCAAATCCTGTATGAAGAGTCTTCAGACACTCCCCCTTCTTTGAAAGACCCGCCCCCTCATGCATATACTGTTCTGTGTATAACACATTCTATATATATAAAGGGTTTTCATGTTGATGCTGTAAGACTGACTTGGGGCTCAGTTACTATGGCAACTGATGCTGTTAGTTGCCATGATGACTGATGCTATCAGTCACTGCAGATGTAGGTCAGCGTGCTGAGCGCCTGATGAATAAAGCAGCCGCTGTTAAATATTAATCAGAACGTATGTTTGCGTTTTAGTGATAAATATTCATGTGGAGGTTAGAGAGGTTACTGCGGAGGAGCGATATTTAAGGAACCACATCTTCAGGTCCACGTCGACTCCTGCTGGAGGTTTCTGACAGACCATAGCTAACAGCAGCAAATGGGTAACAGCAGCTAATCACAGCTGTTCCAGCTAAAATTGACTAATGCAAACTACTGTAGCTCCGCGTAGCACTTAGCAGAAATTAGACGATAGAAGCTAGTCACATATAGAAGTTAGCATTAGTTAATATACTAACATAGCAGTTAGCAGGAAGCCACCAGTAGCATTTTGTAGCTAGTTTTTACTAACAACCTGTGGAAGCTAGTAGTTGTTAGCAGATATTACTAGTTAGTAGCTAGCAACTGTTAGCAGTAGGTTAACAGCATTAGTTAGCAACTAGTCGCAAATTTTCAGCTGCCGTAGAGGGTCCAGATAACCTGGTCTGGCTCTTTGGTCAGTTCTGATGTTGGGTCCAGATGATCTGGTCTGTGTCTTTGTGGATGCTTTATCTCCAAAAGATTTTGGGGCATAATTTCCCAACCGTTGGTTAGAATTAGTCCAAATTTGGTGCTTCTAAATAAACTTAAGGAGATCTATCTTGTGTATATAATATTTTACTTTATTTTTTATGAAAAAAAACTGTCTTTCAGACATAACGTCCAAATCTGATTTTCTGATTTCATCCAGATTGACCTGCCACACACACACACACACACACACACACACTTATACCTACTCACACACCTACAAACACACACACACACACTTGGTGACCTCACTATTACCGCATGCACCACTCGCATTTGTCCCAGTGGCGCTCTGAGGAGAAGCTGCCGCCATCATCCATCATTCTGTATACGAGCATGTTGCCTCTCCACAGCAAGGATTCATGGGTAATTTATAGAAGGAAAGACGCAAAGAAGGAACAACTTCATTAATCAGCTGCATCAGAGGGTCCAGATTATGTGGTCTGTGTCTGTGGTCAGTTCTGATGTTTGGTCCTGATGACCTGGTCTTGGTCTTTGGTCAGTTCTGATGTTGGGTCCAGATGATCTGGTCTGGGTCAAATTGGATTCCCCTCCTGCCCCGAGGGTTAATTGGTGGTTGTTACGGCGTGAGTGTGTGTGTGCGTGTTTGCGCGGTTGTGTGTGTTTGTGTTTGAGTGTGGGGGGGACAGAAATAGCGCCTGATCCTGACAGGAAGCACAGTGGGATAATGGAATTACCTGGATGAGAGCCTATCAGGTGGCAGGTTGAGCGCTGTCCTCCTCTAAGCCAATCAGAGATCAGGGATTGGCTGGAGGAGGAAGTGTATCCAGTCATCCCTGAGCAGTGACTGACGGGTCCATCAGAGCAGTTCACATGTTTTTCGGGTAAGGTTCTTGTGAGGTTGTGGTGTGGTTCTTGTGAGGTTGTGGTGTGGTTCTTGTGAGGTTCTTGTGAGGTTGTGGTGTGGTTCTTGTGAGGTTGTGGTGTGGTTCTTGTGAGGGTGTGGTTCTTGTGAGGTTGTGATGAGGTTCTTGTGAGGGTGTGGTGAGGTTCTTGTGAGGGTGTGGTGAGGTTGTGGAGTGGTTCTTGTGAGGGTGTGGAGAGGTTCTTGTGAGGCTGTGGTGTGGTTCTTGTGAAGGTGTGGTGAGGTTCTTTTGAGGGTGTGGAGTGGTTCTTGTGAGGGTGTGGTTCTTGTGAAGGTGTGGGGAGGTTCTTGTGAGGTTGTGTTGTGGTTCTTGTGAGGTTGTGTTGTGGTTCTTGTGAGGTTCTTGTGAGGTTGTGGTTCTTGTGAGGTTGTGGTTCTTGTGAGGTTCTTGTGAGGTGGTTCTTGTGAGGGTGTGGTTCTTGTGAGGTTGTGGTTCTTGTGAGGTTGTGGTTCTTGTGAGGTTGTGTTGAGGTTCTTGTGAGGGTGTGGTGTGGTTCTTGTGAGAGTGTGGTGAGGTTCTTGTGAAGGTGTGGTGAGGTTCTTGTGAGGTTGTGCTGTGGTTCTTGTGAGGGTGTGGTGAGGGTGTGGTTCTTGTGAGGGTGTGGTGTGGTTCTTGTGAGGGTGTGGTGAGGTTCTTGTGAGGTTGTGTTGTGGTTCTTGTGAGGTTGTGTTGTGGTTCTTGTGAGGTTGTGTTGTGGTTCTTGTGAGGTTGTGTTGAGGTTCTTGTGAGGGTGTGGTGTGGTTCTTGTGAGGGTGTGGTGTGGTTCTTGTGAGGTTGTGGTTCTTGTGAGGTTGTGTTGAGGTTCTTGTGAGGGTGTGGTGTGGTTCTTGTGAGGTTGTGGTGTGGTTCTTGTGAGGTTGTGGTGTGGTTCTTGTGAGGGTGTGGTTCCGTCTCCTGTTGACTGATAAGTGCTTGAGTGTTTTTCTGATTTTCTGAAATATATTTGAGTCGTTTCAATATGAACAGACGGTGACGGTTGTCCACGTAGCTGAAGGTCGTGGGTTCGATCCCCGGCGACTGCGGTCAACAAGTGTCCCTGAGCAAGATACTGAACCAAACTTAACCCCAAGTTGCCCCCAATGGCTTTTCCATTGGTGCGTGATTGGTTCGTGCTCCTGATGAGGTGATGGCGCCTTGCGTGGCGGCGTCTATCATCACCGCGTGAATGTTTGTATGAACGGGTGAACTAGAAAAGAGCTTTATAAGAACAGTCCATTTACCATTTAACAATTACCTTAAGACGTGGTTCTGTTGGATCTAACCTGAAGACGTGGTTCTGTTGGATCTAACCTGAAGACTTGGTTCTGTTGGACCTAACCTGTTAATGAATGAGTATCAGGTGCTGATGCTGGGACACGGAACCAGAGGTTGTTTGTGTTTGTCTGGTTGTTTACTCCTGGGCGGGTGGACATCGAGCCGCGGCTGTAAAAAAAATATGACTCTTTCCTTCTCACCGGATTTAAAGGAACAGTCCCACATTCTGGAAAACTTTTAGAGGAGTCCAGTTTCAGTCTCTGCAGTTTGATCAGAGAAGCTCCAGCCTTAAGGATCACAAACAAGGTCTATTTATTAACTTTATACATTTAGATTCTTCTATATATTTTTTTTATGTGTTTATTGCTCGTTACTTCTACATCATAAAACTTCATTTATTATGTCTCCATATAGAGACGCGTGTCCGTATCGGGACATGCGTTGCGATCGGTGAGTCGCGATCAGTGATTTTATCGGCTTCCATCATTAGGGCGTGTTACCTGATGCTTAGGTATGTGTCATGTGACTTCTCTGTTGTGGTCTCTCCTCTCCATCAACCAATCGGCTGTTTCCACCGCTCTCTCTCAGTACCTCGCTGTGGACGTGCGGAGGCTGAACGTCAGTCTTCTTCGTTGGTTTCGGGATGGCTTGGCGGCGGCGCTGGGTGTCCCTCCAGGACACGTGCACATCAACCGGCTGAACGTAAGATGCACCGTTGACGCATCGCACACCTCCGCCGAGCGGTTGATGGATTATTGATGTTTTGTGTGATTGACAGGAGAAGAAGAACGGCATCGAGCTCTTTGTGTCCTCTGATAGGCCGGGGATCCCTGAGCCCCGCCCCGCAGACGATGTCATCCAATCACTGAACGTCCGTGTCCTCCACCGTCACCTCGGGCTCTTCGGCATCACTGAGGTCTCAAGCCAGGTGTGTGTTGTTGCAGTTTCCGTGGTAACGGCCGCACTCGGTGCTGGAAAAAATGGATGATTAGAAAAGTCATTATGGGCGTGGCCAAATAACTCACCAGTCCTCCTTAAAAAGTAGCACCGGCAGAAAGTTTGACCTACATGTATGGAGGTTTCATCATTTGTCTTTAAATATGTAGCCATTAGCTAACCATAATAAGAAGTTGCTCTGGTCGTGCAAAATAACTCAAATAAGCAAAAATTAGCTATTAAGCTAGCTAAATTCAGCTATTTCAGCTAAGGTTAGCTAATGTCTCCTATCACAGCTATAGTTAGCTATAGCCAGCTATCGAGGCTATAGTTAGCTAATGTCAGCTATCGAAGCTATAGTTGGCTAATGTCAACTATTGCAGCTTAGGTTAGCTAATGTCAGCTATCACAGCTAAAGTGAGCTAACATCTGCCATCACAGCTTAAATGCGCTAACATCTGCTATCACAGCTTAATGTTAGCTAACGTCAGCTAACACAGTTTAAGTTAGCTAATGTCCACTATCATAGCTAATGTTAGCCAACACTAGCTAGCACAGTTAAGGTCATGGGCGTGTCATCAGGCTGGATGATTGATTGGTGCCTTGTGTTTCTGCAGAAAAAGGTTCTGCAGGGTCAGAACCGGCGCCACGGCTGGAACAGAGAAGGTTACTACACCATCGTCCTCTTCTTCACCGTCTTCATCATCATCATCACCTGCTTGATGGTAAAACGCACCACAGAAACACCGTGCTCACTTTGACTGGCTGAAACAGCTGGGGTCAAAGGTCGTTGGGTCTTTAAGACACACAGTCACATTAATGAATCTATAATAAAGAAAATAAATATAAGCAAAGAGATTAAATATATCCACTGAAACTGAGATAAGTAAGTCATTTATGTGATGTATAATACTATTCCGTAAGTTATAGAAATATACAAAAATATTTAGTAATGTATAATAATATATACTAAAATATTGGAATATTTAAAGGTCTTTATTGTAACATTTGGGGGGGAGGGGCTGCAGTTCTTCCTCTCAGTCCAGTTAAATCCTCTGGACCGCTGGAGTATTCTACATCTAAATGTTTCATGCCTTCTCATGTTTGCCGTGGTGCCGTGGTTTGGCACTCCGTTACTTTTTCCTGTCCTAAATAATTCGTACGATCCTCCTTTTTGTCAAAACCCGACACAGTCACAAGTGAAAAACCCCAAATCCCTCTTCGTCTCTGCCTAAATGGCGGTCTTCGTACGGAAACCATGTAATCACACAATAATATATAAAGGGATATAAATATTTTTTTTTTTTTTATTATTTAAAATGTTTTAATTTGATCAAATTTAAAATAACGTATAGTAATGATACATATACAATCCAAATGTATCATTATATATAATAACAAAGATTAATTTATGATTGTATATCCTAATTTAATGTAATATATAATGCTGGATAATAGTTGCAGTGTGGTGTTTCGTCCACTAGAGGGAGTTCTTGTCCAGAAGACCCGACCCTCAGTGCCAGGATCAATGTGAGAGGCCTACAGAGATTTCGATTGATTACCCGATTTAGTCATTTAAATGGACGGTGTGTCTGTAGAGAGTTTAAAGTGTCAATTCATTATGTGACATAGTGAGACGTGATGAAGACGTCAGGCTGGGAGAAAAGACACGATTCTGTCACTACGGTGGCCCAGGAGTCCATATTAGACGTGTTAGACGTCAAAAGGACGAGATTAGAGGATCAATTTGGACGTAAAGGGGAGGGACTACAAACAGGAAGTAACAGTGGGTCGTGACTAATTATGGGAAATGGTCTCTGATCTCCAGGTTTTGTACCGACTCAAGGAGAAGGTTTGGATTTCTGACCGGCAGCTGAAAGCTCCACCCCTTGACCTCCACCTGACCGGATCTGGCCCTCCTGACTCCGAAGGGCAATTGAAGGGCACCAAGGTGAGCGTCACACACACCTGCCCACCTTCTGTCTGAACTGTGTACACTCTGTGACCAACTTCCTATGTCTGACAGGTGGTGACGCCAGGAAGCATGGTCCAAGTTGTAGCCACGCCCACCCCCCAGCAGCAGCCAATCAGAACCTGCCAACGCCTCATTCCGCCCATCATCCCTGTGCCCAGGTCAGTCACCTGGTCCTTCATGATAATTAAAAGTAAAACGTAATGCTGACTTGTGTTTCTCTCTTAGCCCCGCCCCCATCCTCGTCGATACTAGCATTGGTCACGCCCTCTTCGCCAGCAGTGACCACACCCCTTTCGCCAGCAACGCTCCTGTGGCGGCATATAACGAGCTAAAGCCCTGCCCCTCCCCCTTCAGGATGAAACCTGCCGCAGGACTCCAAGAAAGGTAACGTCCGTCATCTAGCTCCGCCCCTCGGTATTTATTACATTATAAAGTCACTTTTACTTTTCTTACTACCACGGGGACTAAATATTCTAAAGAATCCTTGAGATTATTTAGAGCAGCATAAGGAGCTGTAGGGACTTGTGTAACTTGTCAAAGATGGCGCTGGTACTTAACGTCCCATAATTCTTTTCATAACTTTAAGAAATTGTGTGTGTGTGTGTGTGTGTGTGTGTGTGTGTGTGTGTGTGTGTGTGTGTGTGTGGTTTTATCCTTTGATGGAAAAGGATGATATGAATTTAATATATATTTATAAATATATATATACTGATTGAATGAATGAAGGGACCAAACAGACATAAAAGAAAACCTTCTAGTAACAATTTAGAATAAATAATGAAGGAACAACAAACTCGCCTCGCCACATTGTGACATCACAGCACCATAGTTTTATGTTTATTATTATTTTAAATGCTGCGAAACACGTAACGTCCCCAAAATGTAGATGTTAGAGAAGCAGGAGTCGTTGATCAGGCCCTTCATCGAACAGCAGCACAGTGATTGTCAGTTTTCACCATAAAACAGGAAGTTGGCGACGCCATCAAGGGTAAATGGCATCATGTTCTCCTCCTCTCCGCCAGACGAGGCTCCAACGTATCCTTGGTGTTGGACATGTCGGCTCTGGGCGCCGTGGAGCCCTTGAGCATTGCCGTGGTTACGCCCAGAGAGGCGGCGGCGAGACAGTACCTGCTGTCGGCGGGTCGACCAATGACGCGGCAGCAGCTCCGAGAGGCCGTCCTCGACACGCAGAAGCTCCACGCCCAGTTCACGGTGAGGAGATTGCATTCATGGAACCTTCCACAATAACCATCAAACCTGATCCAGGTCCTGGGGGGGAGGGGCTTCATAAAAATCATAGGCAGGTCACCTGACTCACCTGTTTCTTCATCTACAGGAGATTCCCATGAACTTCATCGACCCCAAAGAGCTGGACGTCCCAAACCACGGCTCCAAGAATCGCTACAAGACCATCCTGCCTAGTGAGTCCTCTGTGTGCCTGTTGCTAGGTAACTGTTACACCTCCTGTTCATACAGGAAGTTGTTTTATGATGCGAGAGGATCTTAAGGTCAAATGCCAACTATTCCACACACACACAATCAGACAAAGTGTTCTCCTCAGAGAACGGACTGTTCTTCGCTGCGCCGCTCAGAGGGAGGGAGCCGTTATGTAACGGGTGTTTGTGTGAGGGGGCGGGACTAAAAACAACAGAACACTGATGGTTTCCTTCCTTCCGCCCAATCAAGAGTCTGGAATGTTCACTCAAAGGTGCTGTCAATCAAACTCCTTCCTGAGGTTATGAAGTGTTTACTGGTCTGAATGACCTCAAGACCAGGTCTACAAGAGAGCCAGGCTGGGTCCAAACTGAATCTTACAGGACCAACATTAAGTTAAAGACAAAGTCTAAAAGTAGATCTGGATCAAATACTGAATGTAAGTGGGTTGAAGTCAAGACCTGGTCTAAGCTCAGACTGGTTCAGAGTTCTGGAGGAACTACTGACCCCTTCAGAGAGACCAAGACTCCAGATCCTCAATGTTCTGTTCTCTTTCCCAGACCCCCATTCCAGAGTCATCCTGAAGTCCAAGAGTTACAACGACCCGCTGAGTTCCTACATCAACGCCAACTATATACGGGTGAGTACCGGGTCCACATGGGTTCTGTAGTACCGGGTCCACAGAAGTTCTGTTATTCCGGGTCCATTTCCTGTGACTGCTTTGCGATTGACTGCAGGGTTACCTTGGTGACGATAAGACCTTCATCGCCACTCAAGGTCCGATGGTGAACACGGTGAACGACTTCTGGTGGATGGCGTGGCAGGAGGAGGCGCCGGTCATTGTCATGATCACCAAACTGAAGGAGAAGAATGAGGTGAGGAGGCGGGGCTAAACCAATAACAACAACAACAACAACAACAACGGAATGCAGTGTGTATTTGTTTTTAGTAAAGAGGTTCCAAATGTCTGATTGTCTTTGAACCCATCACCAAGGAAACCAAAACAAGATCAATAAATGATTTGATATTTAGAAACGTATCTAGACATCAAGAACAAGGCTGATGTTCAGCTGCAGCAGCTCCAGAGGAATGAGGATGACGAGACACGATGAAGATCTTAAACTCCACTTTAAAAACTTACGCGTTTTGTTTTGTTTTTCATTCAAAAAGCCTTCGTACGAACATTTGAGTGATTCCACGTCAGTGGAAAAAAAATCAAGATACGGTGTTTTCTTCAATTCTGCAGTTGTATGATAAAGGATTTAAATTACTATAATATTTCTCTACTATTTATAATAGTTTCTAATAATCATCATCATCGTCTTCTTTACTTAATCAATCGTTATCGTGTTTTAAAATAAATAATCGCTCTACAAACGGTCTGGTGATTAGTTGTCGGGTAGGAACCCCCTGAAGGCGGTGCAGTAATCGAGTAAAAGTACTCAAGTTACTTTTGACCTAGTCTGACCTGATGATGATGTCGTCAGCAGAAGTGTGTTCTGTACTGGCCTGAGAAGCGAGGGATCTACGGGAGGGTGGAGGTTCTGGTGAACGATGTCAGAGAGAGCGAGCACTATACCACGCGCAGCCTCACGCTGAAGGTAAGCCCTGCCCTCCTCCACCCAGGCCTACCTCCACCTGCTCCAGGGTCAAACGCAGAGACCACAAATGTGTTTGTGTGTGTGTGTGTATGCAGTGTGGGAATCAAACCCGCGACCTGCAACATTACTGGTTCACCTCCTGGCCGGACCACAAGACCCCTGACTCCACCCTCCCGCTGCTGCAGCTTATGACTGAGGTGGAGACGGACCGACGGGCAGCGGCTGCCGGCGGACCGGTCATCGTCCACTGCAGGTAGAGGGAGGAGAACTTTATCCCATAATTGAAATCCTTCTGGAATGACTCCATTACCCATAATGCTCTGCCCTTTAGCGCTGGGATTGGCCGGACTGGCTGCTTCATCGCCACGACGATAGGGTGTCGCCAGCTGCAGCTGGAGGGCGCGGTCGACGTTCTGAGCATCACCTGCCAGCTCAGAGCGGACAGGTAATGACGTTAGTTAGCCTCATGCTAAGTTCATGCAACACTTCATGCTATCACTTTATGCTAACACTTCATGCTAACACTTAAAATGTTTACAGTTTAAACAGATCCGGTGTTTTTTGCTGATGACATCATTGGTCTGTCTGTTTGTCTGTCACTGCAGAGGCGGGATGATCCAAACGGGTGAGCAGTACGAGTTCGTCCATCATGCGCTGAGTTTGTTTGAGGCCCGCCTATCTGCTGAAACCGGCCAATGAGAGCATGCCGCCACGTGACGAGTCGACTTAATAAGCTAACTAGCTCTTAGCAGGTAGGAGCCATGACTCTCTGAGGTCTCTGTAGGAGGGGCTCCATGTTGAACGGACAACCAATGAGGACCTCTGTGGGCGGAGCCTTGTGAAGAAAAAAGAACATTTCTGAAGATGGATTCTTCTTTTAGTGGCAAGTAGGAGGCTCCGCCCACTTGACTGTCAGATTGTTGTTTTTAACCAACCAGACTGTCTTGTTGCCTCATCGTCATGGAAACGTAGGAATAGGTTGACTGACAGTGAAACTGTTGTTTCTGTTTATAGGATTTTTAGATTCTTTTTCTAACATTTTTTTATTTCAGGAGATGTTAATGACTGTTAGCTGGTTGCTACGGTAACACTGATGACCCAATGAGCCAGCATTCCTGCACTGTTTGTGACACCCAACGTTTTCCAATCATCCAAAACATTCTGCTCATAAACTGCAATATCAATGTGTCGATGAAAAATCTATGCTTAAACCGTTAGCGTACTAGCTCGCTAGAGAGCGAGGATTTTCATGGTGTGTGTGCTAATCAAAACAATATACTAGTCTGCCATCAGTCAGTGTGAAGAGGATGATCTAATCCTTTAGCTCACCCGCTAAAGCTATCAGTTATGAAAAGGTAATCCCTGACCAAAAGCTATTGATCACAAATTTATAAGAACAATTCACAAATTTCACAAATGGAGCTACGTCTTGTCATGCCATCCTTACCAACATACGGATAAATAAGCTCATGCTAAGCTAGCTGTTGTCTCAAAGAAGCTAATAATAATAATACATTTAATGTATAACGCACTTTACATTTGGATCAAATCTCAAGGTGCTACAAAGTAAAAGCAGATACAATAATAAGCTAATGATACCTTTAGTGATTCAGTGCTAAATCATTAATGCTATTAATGTTTTGTAAGCCCAAGCTAATTACGGCCAGCGATGCGAAAGCTATCTCATCTAAATTGGTAATGAAAATAAAAAGTTCACCACTTATAATAATTATCTTTAGAAATTACTAACAAATAGATCAAATATAATTAAACAGGAATAAAATAATGCTAAGCTAGCTCACATTGATTTCACTTTTAAAAGAATCGTTCCTGACGGATGCAGAGTTTACTTTCCCGTGATTTTAAAATATCGCTTTAAACCAAAAATGTGAAATAATGAAAGTCACGTCGATGTTTTAAATATGTGTTCCTTGGTTGTAAAAATAATTTTATTTTTATACAGTTTTTAGATGTTTGTGATGCATTTGGTTAAACTTTGTCTCTGAATCCTCACAGGAGATTAAAAACCTTTTATTGATGGAAGAAACTTAAAACTTATTCTGAGAATAAAACCGGTTATGAAACACTCGCGTTCAGACCTGAGGTCGCCACGGTAACACTCACATTCAGACCTGGGGTCGCCACAGTAACACTCGCATTCAGACCTGGGGTCGCCACGGTAACACTCGCATTCAGACCTGAGGTCGCCACGGTAACACTCGCATTCAGACCTGAGGTCGCCACGGTAACACTCACATTCAGACCTGAGGTCGCCACGGTAGCACTCGCATTCAGACCTGGGGTCGCCACGGTAACACTCGCATTCAGACCTGAGGTCGCCACGGTAACACTCACATTCAGACCTGGGGTCGCCACGGTAACACTCTCATTCAGACCTGAGGTCGCCACGGTAACACTCACATTCAGACCTGAGGTCGCCACGGTAACACTCTCATTCAGACCTGAGGTCGCCACGGTAACACTCTCATTCAGACCTGGGGTCGCCACGGTAACACTCGCATTCAGACCTGAGGTCGCCACGGTAACACTCACATTCAGACCTGAGGTCGCCACGGTAACACTAGCATTCAGACCTGAGGTCGCCACAGTAACACTAGCATTCAGACCTGAGGTCGCCACGGTAACAGACTTGTGTAAAATGGATGTTAAAGTAATATTAAACCATCCAATGACTACGCTGCTGTTAAAATATCCAGACCGGACCAGTGAACTCTTCTTCCTTTTCTTTTTTCTTTTCTTTTTCGTCCCAAATCATTTTATAAATCTTCCTGATGTAACGTCACAGCCGGACCCCCGTCTGTAGGAGCTTGAAGGAATGTTACAATTTCAATTTTATGTCTCTGGATTTGTGATTGATATAGACGGGGGCGGTTCTGGCTTGTCTGGCGATGTGGGCAAACCTCTCTTTCAAAGCTACGTAAAATACAATAAAATAAAAATCAACAACTTATACCCGATCCCCAGCAGCGGCACAACAAGAAATACCATTATCCTGTGTTAGCACAGGTCCTTGTAAGGTAGCATACCATTACCCTGTTAGCACAAGTCCTTGTTACGTAGCATATAGTTATCTTGAGTTAGTTCATGTCTTTGTAACTTAGCATAGTTAGCCTGTGTTAGCCAATTTCATTAAGAGGGGAAGGTAAACGTTATTTTACCTTGGAAGATTTGAGCTAACTCGAGTTAAATCTATGCTAACTTACAAGAACTCACTTGAGCTAACCTAGGCTACCTTTGCCCTAACTATCAGTAGCAAAAGCTACGTGTACCAATCAAGACATTACGAACCAACGGCTGCATTACTAACTTGTGTTAACACAAAGTATTTCTTTTAATACTTTATTTTAAATAAAACATGGAATTTGTGACATTTTTTGGAAGTTTATTCCAGTGACCTTGTAATAAACTTAGCTAATCTATTAGTCTGCTGACTAGTTTGCTAGCTTAGCTCGCTAACTTATTATGATAGTTAGCTTGCTAAACAACTGACTAACCTATTCTAATAGTTAGCTTGCTAAGCTATTATAACAGTTAGCTTGTTAACTAGCGGGCACAGTTAGTGACATAGCTGAAGACTGATAAGTAAACCGTGAAACCTGTTAGCGGCGTCTCTTAGAGTTTGTGGCGTCTGTGTTCCAGTCAGATCGTTCCTGGTTCTGGTGTACCAGCTGGACGCGTCCTGGTTCTGGTCCAACTCCCAGTGGAAGTTGGTTTTAGCTGTGAATGTTGTCCTGTAACCTCATTATCTACTGTATGTGTTTATTGTTACCTGTAATCTGTACAAAAACATAAACAGTAAAACAGTAAAACCCTGACTTGTCTTTTCTTAAACCAAGAAACTCTGAACGCTACTCAGCGTCATCGCTAGTTTCCATCATCCTGGTCGAAGTACAGATCAATGAAAACCAGATCTGAAGGTTCAGTAATTTGTAAAAAATATTAGCTACTAGCTAATATGTTTGCTTCCAGCCACTGGATAAGATGCTAGCTACTACACACTGGATAAGATGTTAGCTGCTAACCACTAGATGAGATGTTAGCTACTACACACTGGATAAGATGTTAGCTGCTAGCCACTGAAAAAGATGTTAGCAACTAGCCTCTGGTTAATATGTAAGCTACTATCCACTGGATTATATGTTAGGTAATAAGTCACTTGATAAGATGTTTACTCTTAACATCTTAGCTAGTGGCTATGTTAGCTACTAACCATTGGCTAAGAAGTTGACTATTAATAAATTACTAAGATATTAGTTACTGGGTAAGGTGTTAGCTAGTAGCCATGGGACTAGGAATTAGCTCCAATCCACCGGTTTATGTTTTTATCATTAGCCACTGATTGAGTTATTTGGCTGCTTCTGGCTAAACTGTTAGCATGTAAGTAAGCAACAAGCCACCTACTGATTTGTTAGCTTCTAGTAACTAACTAAGCTGTTAGCCATGAACCACAAGTTATAGTGTTGGCTACTATCCACTGGCTAATATGGTGCTACGAGCCACTTTATTAGCACTGGCTAAAATGTTGGCTTTTATCCACTACATTGTTACAAGGTTTTCACAATCTTGTTTTTATCATCTCTGCAACTACAGACGGTACAGAACTCATCCGCCGGGCTTTTAACCAGGACAAAGATCCATGAACACATCCCTCCTGTTTCAGAGTCCGGGCTCCCGGGGACAGAACCTTTTTTTGATGCCGGACTCTGGAACGAACCGCCTGAGAAAATAAGGCTTGTCTTAAAATGTACTGATACCGTAAGGTTTCCTTTCATGTTTTATTGTTTTAAATGTCTTTGTCTTCGCTTTTATTTCCGGTCTTTTTAACCTGGTTATAATCTACTGCTGCGTTTTGTGAAGTGCTGTAAAAAATAAAGTTATTATTATTATTATTATTATTGCCTTGCTAGTTAGCAATTGGCTAAGATGTTAGCTTCTAGTAACTGACGGCGATGCCAGAGATGCTTGTGACATCGTTGGGTTTTCATCCACTCACCTGATAGGATCATTTAGAGACTCTGTGTTTATGTGAAAAAAGTGTTTTAATAAATGAAGAAATGTTCATTAATTACATATTTATTAATGCTACTATTAGCCAGTAGCTACATATTTATGATTCTAAATAGTTCATTGTTTAAATGTGGGTCTGATGGATCTGGGTTCTGGTTCATGGCGTTCCTAGAAGCGCGCGGCATTCCGACCGCGGCAGCAGGAAGGAAGGAAGGAGGTGCGGTCGACTAAAAGTAGATCCTCCTGAACAAAAGAACTTTGACCTTTTAAAATTCTAACGCCGCTTCAGAAGTTCATCAAAACAAACCGACACAATAACAAAAAAAAAAAAAAACAACCTCAGAGAAGAAGAGGCGTACATCGTTTAGATAATTAACCGATTTTAGTTTATTGTAGAATATTTGTTTATCGGAGAGTCAATTTCTGGTACGGAGGATCAACTCTGCCGTGATAAACTCAAAGAGATCATTTTTCAAGGACAGTCATATTTTCACATATTAATAGTTTTTATTTTATTATAAATAAAAAGGTGATAAGTGAATCTATCCACTAAACAAATGAGGATGATTTATAATAGTGTTTATATATTAGAAGATATTATCGTATATAATTATCAATAAGTAATAAAAATTAATGTTATTCTGCTTGATGTCGTGTGTTATAACGAGATGTTCAAGTAGTAGCTTGTGAAGTAGAGTTTGTTGCTGCTACTACCAGCGCTAGTTGGCTAAGTACTTCATGCTAACGCCAGAGGTACTAGGCGAAGTCGCTTATGCTACTACCTGAACTAGTTAGGCTAAATCCTTCATGCTACAGACAGAGCTGGTTTGGCTAATTCCTTCATGCTACTACCACAGCTAATTTGGCTAAGTGCGTTCTGCTACTACCAGAACTAGTTAGGCTAAATTCTTCATGCTACAGCCTGAGCTAGTTGGATAAGTCCTTCATGCTAACGCCAGAGGTACTAAGCGAAGTCGCTTATGCTACTACCAGAACTAGTTAGGCTAAATCCTTCATGCTACAGACAGAGCTGGTTTGGCTAATTCCTTCATGCTACTACCACAGCTAATTTGGCTAAGTGCGTTCTGCTACTACCAGAACTAGTTAGGCTAAATTCTTCATGCTACAGCCAGAGCTAGTTGGATAAGTCCTTCATGCTAACGCCAGAGGTACTAGGCGAAGTCGCTTATGCTACTACCAGAACTAGTTAGGCTAAATCCTTCATGCTACTACCAGAGATAATTTTGTTAAGCCCTTCATGCTGCCCCTTGAGCTAGTTTGGCTAAGTCCTTCATGCTACCACCAGAGCTAGTTAGGTTAAGTCCGTTATGCTACTACCAGAACTAGTTAGGCTAAATCCTTCATGCTACAACCAGAGCTAGTTTGGTTAAGTCCGTCATGCTACTACCAGAACTAGTTTGGCTAAATCCTTCATGCTACACCCTGAGCTAACTTGGCTAACTCAGTAATTCTGCTATGAAAGCTAGTTTAGTTGAGTCCTTCATACTAAAAAGAAAAACAGACTTTCATGCTAACAACGGAGCTAGTTTAGCTAAGGCCTTCACTGCAAGCAGCCAATGCTAATTCTTTGATCAATCGTTAATTAGCCATTGAGGATCCAAAGGTAAATTTAAACCTGACAGATGAGTGACATCAAAGGACACCGCCGTACTGAGACTATTCTTGCGTTGGTTCTGGTTCTTCTGGAGTCTATTTTTAGTTCTGACGGTCTCTGAGTTTCATGCTGGATTCAGGACCTCCCACAGGAAACTGGTGGAACTGGGGAGGAGGAGAGGAGGAGAGGGGGAGGTCTGACAATGGATTAGGCAAGAAGAAGAATTCGGAGTCCACATATCAGGAGGAACCCGACCAACTAAAGGCCGCTCCGGGTCTTACTCTACGGAGTCATACAGAACCACCGGCGCTGATATTTCCCGGAGCCCTGAACGCCTCTTCTATCTGACGCCTTGGTGATTATGGTGGATCACCATGAAGTCTAAACCTGCCCTCCGGTGGTCCAGTTCCAGGTTCCTGGTCCTGGTCCTGTTCCTGGCCTGGGTGAGTCTGATCCTGATGATCCGCCTGACAACATGATCATCAAAACTTCTTCTTCTTCTTCTTCTTCTTCTTCATCAATCCATCATCTAAAGACAAATCCATAAACATAAATGTTAAATATTTAATTATGTGTTTTTAAAATTAAGAATTTCTTTCCTGGATTTGAAGTTAATTTTGTCAAATAATCACCAAAATAAATAATCTTCAAGATTTATTCACATATTTTTATGTTTATTAGCCAGAATGTAAAATTAATCATTTATCCAAAAAATAAAAATAAGAGATTCATTTTTATTTTTAACGCAAATTTTATCTCTTCAACTCTGCCCACATTAATGATATTAACGTAAATATAATTAATATGTTTACTTTACATTTAGAGAATGTTTTATCGACTTATTTTCTTTTAACGGAGGAAAGAAACATTTTTATTAAATGAGGTTTCGGACGGAATAATTACACACTTATATATATATATATATATATATATATATTTATATATATATATATATATATATATATATAATTTCAAACAAACCAAGACAGATTATTTTCTGGACCCATAAAACCATAGGCGAGAAGCTAATAGGAGCTAACTACATGCTAACACAAGCTAACTATATGATACCTTACAAAGCATGAGCTAAGCAAACAAACTGTATGCTAACACAGGATAATTGTCTGTTAACAAATAACACAGACTAACCTGTACGCTAACACAGGATCCTTTTCTGCTAACACAGGCTAACTGTATGCTAACACAGGCTAACTCTTTGCTAAGAAAAGGGTTATTGAATGCTACTTTTACGCTTGACGTTCTGTAGTTAATCATAGCTTTTGTTTGATCAGGATGAAAGTGCCGCTGGGCTTAGCATCAACCCCTGCAACATCACAGTGTCTGAACCAGAACTGGGCCTTGACTCGGTATCCCTGACATTAACCACACCAGGACAGAACTGCTCCTTCATGCTGAGCGATCCGGATGCTGCTGGAGACGGAGCAGAATGTAGAAGAAACAACGAGACGCAGGAGGTGGGAGTACCTGGTCCAGGAGAGGCGGACCTCATGACTTTCACCTGCGTTTTGGATCACCTTGAGCCTGGAACCAGCTACCTACTTCAGGTCCAATCGCAGGACGATGGCAGGACGGCTAACATCACGTTCGACACCAGTAAGTTACACTGCTAACATTGATGTTATACTGCTGGGGTAGCTAACGTTGACGTTAGCCTAGCAGAGAAGCTAGAATTGATGATTACTTGGCGAAGAAGCTAACACCGATGTTAGCCTCTTAAGAGTAGCTAAGATTTGTGTTAGCTCGCTGGAGTAGCTAACATTGATGTCAGCCCGCTTGAGTAGCTAGCATTGATGTTAGCCCGCTGGAGTGGCTAGCACTTATGTTAGCCCGCTGGAGTAGCTAGCATTGATATTAGCCCGCTGGAGTAGCTACCATTGATGTTAGCCTGCTGGAGTAGCTACCATTGATGTCAGCCCAACAGAGACACTAGAGTTAATGGTAGCCTGACACAGAAGCTAACTTCGATGTTAGCCCGCTGGAGTAGCTAACAGTGAGCCTCACTCAAAAACCTTTCTTACAATTTTTTTTTTTTTAACGCCATCAAAACCCCAAAGCAGATTTCACAATTCTGGCATCCTCTGAAGTTTTATTATTCAGGATTTGTTCTTGGGTAAGATCCGAATCTACAAAGACTCAGGAAAACGCTGAGGAACATTTCAGCGATGAAAAACTCTCCCCCTCAGAGAGTTGTTGCATTAGCAGCAGGGCGTTTATGGGGGGCCGACAGGACGTTTACTTACGCTTTTTAGGACCACAGGAACTAGCCGCTAGGTAACACATTGACCAACTTCACCAACCGAGGTCCGAACAACTTGGCAGTTTAAGTAGACTTTGTGAATCTTCATATCGTTTTCTCGGAGGAGTCTCCTCAAGATAACGTTTAAGAAAATTCTTGGCAAGATATTTGTGAATGAGGCCCATTTATGTTAGCCTGCTGGAATGGCTAATATTGGTGTTAGCCTGCTGGAATGGCTAATATTGGCGTTAGCCTGCTGGAATGGCTAATATTGGCGTTAGCCTGCTGGAATGGCTAATATTGTTGTTAGCCTGCTGGAGTGGCTAATATTGGTGTTAGCCTGCTGGAGTGGCTAATATTGGTGTTAGCCTGCTGAAGTGGCTAATATTGGTGTTAGCCTGCTGGAGTAGCTAATATTGGTGTTACCCTGCTGGAGTAGCTAATATTGGTGTTACCCTGCTGGAGTAGCTAATATTGGTGTTAGCCTGCTGGAGTAGCTAACATTGGTGTAAGCCTGCTCGAGTAGCTAACATTGGTGTAAGCCTGCTCGAGTAGCTAACATTGGTGTTAGCCTGCTCAAGTAGCTCACGTTTGTGTTAGCCTGCTGGAGTGGCTAATATTGGTGTTAGCCTGCTGAAGTGGCTTACATTGGTGTTAGCATGCTGGGGTAGCTAACATTGGTGTCAGGTCCTACAGGTTCTCCACCTGACCATTGATCTCAGAACTCTCAGAACCTTCAGAACCCACCTCTCCCTTCTTTGTTGGGTTGCCTCTCGGTGACTTCCTGTCTGTGATTGGCTGCAGGAACCGTCGTGTCGCTGGTCTCCACTGATAGAGCAGTAAAAGTTCTGGAATCCAGCCAGAACAGAAGTTGAACCCTATCTTGGCTTTTTTCCTCCGTGGACAGAAACTCTCCACTCAGACATTTCCGGCCTCCATTGTTCTTCTGTTCTGTGGGAAAGGGTGTGAGGAGGAAACGGGTGTTTGTGCCACCAGCAGCTCCGTGTAAAAACTCACTTTCTTTCACGGCGTCTCACGGCGTTTCTCCGTTTCTGCTTTGGTTTTAAAAATTTGAATCATGTTGTACTTTTATTGTTGTTTTTTAAAGATCTATTTTTTCTATTTTAATGTTTTGGGTTATTTGTTTTCAGATATTCATTTATACGATTTGTTAGTTTCTAATTTTAGGTTTTTAATAATATAATATTATACATTTTTATTTGTAAAATATTTTTCAATTTTTATATTTCTCTTATATTTAAAGAATGTATTTATATTATTATTTTATAGATTTTTTAATTTGGGTTTGGTCATCTTATATTTATATATATTTTCACAAATATTATATTTTTATATTTATCTCTTTTATTTCATGTACTCTATTAATATTCAATATATTTTAATTTATTTTAATTTATTTTTTTAATACAGTTAAGTTGGCTTTTATTTTTTGATTTATAATAATAGTACATTCTATTACTTTTTATATTTTTGTACTTTTATTTAAGTATAACATTAATGCATAATATAATTGTATTTTATTTCATGTATTTTATTTTTTTTAATATTTTAATTTTAATTTTCTCCTTTTGATTTTTTTTTTACCGTTTTACTTATATTCTTTTTAATATTTCAATAATAAATTATATTCAATATTATTTATTTCAAAAACCTACTAAACGTCTCCAGAGGGTCAAAGGTCATTCCCACCATCCACTGCTGTTTGGTGACATCACAGATACGTCAGGAGAATCTGGGCGCTAATAGAATTTACAATGTTAGCATCGTGCTAATTTGTGACCCAAGTTGAAATAATTTAATGTCGAAAAAAACATTAAATGGGTGTTGTAGCTACTGTTAGCTCCGTCGGCTATGAACTCCACCAGATGTTAAATCCATTAGTACGGTTGGCTATTAGCGCCCCGAGATGCTAGCTCCATTAACTATTAACTTCAGAAGCTCTTAGCTCCAATAGCTCAATTAGCTATCAGCTACACTAGATGTTAGCTCAATTAACTTAGTTAGCTGTTAACTAAACTATATCTTAGCTCCAGAGCTCAGTTAGCTATTAACTACAATAATTTTAGCTCCTGAGCTCAGTTAGCTGTTAACTCAACTATATCTTTGCTCAAGTAGCTCATTTAGCTATTAGCTCAAGTTTCATTGACGGATTACCTATTTTGTGCTTTTCCAGTCTGCTCGACTACTCCAAGCTAACATTCAAACAGTGATGGCTGAGGCTCCACCCGCTCTTTAGGAGCGGTAGCCCATCACGCTAACATGCCCACACAAAATGGAACCACCACTGGGGGGGAACTTGGGCTTCCGTGTCTTGCTCAAGGACACTTCGACATGTAGACCACAGTTTGCTTTTAACTCCAATAGATGATAGCTTGAGTAGCTCAGTTAGCACTTAGCTCCAGTCGAAGTTATCTCCACAAGCTCTGTTAGCTAATGTTAGCTCCACAAGCACAGTTAGCTCCATTAGCTCCATTGGAGGCGGCTTTGGCTCAATAGGTAGTTTTTGTACTGTGTTGATCAATAAAGTGTGTATTATTATTATTATTATTTCGATTAGCTCTGTTAGCTCCATTAGTCCAATTAGCTCTGCTAGCTCCGTTAGCGATGTATATAACTGCACCTTCTGCATATAGATGAACAATTGGAACTCATTTGTAAAAGCCCCTTCAATAAAAATAGATTTAATTTCATAAAATCAAACGTAGAGGTCATAACGTAGATCCCTTTGGTTCGCCGCCGTTTATCTACATTTACCTCTTGTCTCATTAAATATTCGTGGTCAAAAGGAGGGTCTTCCCGCTGGATTCGGGATGACCCCCATGATCTCTATCACGACGTGCCAAGACAAACTTCGACATCATTCTGTAAATGTAGATTTAAGACCTTTAGAACTTTAAGACTTTAAGTGGCGGCGTAGGGGGCGTGGCCTGAGAGTGCTGACGGAGCCGGACTCCGTGTTTCTGATGTCGCCGTCTGATAAGATTGTTCCGCCTCAGTCTGAAGCAGTGATGGCGACACAAACACTCAGCAGCATTGTGGGAAAAAAAACACAGAGCAGGATGCCGGGGAGCTCTCACAGGCCGACATCTTGAAGAGGGGGCGGAGTCAGACTGATGACAGACCCACTTCCTGCTGTCACATAAATCACTTCCCACAAACCGAAGGTGCCAGTTAAACCGGACCGGTCCAGGTGAGAGCCACCGGGCTCTTAAAGGGGACTGGAGGCGGAGTTCTTCATGAGCACCATTTAAATATAGAAGTTGGACCTGTGCTGAATGACCTCTGACCTCCATATCATGTGATCTGATGCTAAAACTCTTCTCGTCGTGTCTTCAGAACCGTCAGCGGTCCACGGTCTGACCGTGACCTCCAGGACCTCCAGCAGCCTTGGTGTTTCCTGGCAGCCTGGTCCAGGGCGGACCCAGCGCTTCAGGCTGCAGCTGTGGGCTCGTCAAGGTATGTCCAGAACCAGAACCAGGAGCCAGCAGGATCCAGGATTAATGTGTCCAGGCTCTTGGGTTCGGTTCTGAAGGTGGAGAACCATTAAAACAAACTACTCGAGTTCAGTAAATGTACTCGATTACTTCCCCTGCAGGTCTGGTGAGCAACGAGACGATCGAGAGCACCGCCACCCACCACACCCTCCTCCGCCTGTCGCCGGGGCAACGTTACAATATCACCATGGTGACGGAGGCTGGGGGGCTGCAGAGCGGCGCCACCATCGCGGCTCAGACAGGTAGAGAAGAAGAGGGAGAATAAGACGGACGGGACGCGGGAAAGACAGAAATCTCAACTGTCCATCTCTTTCCAGTTCCCGCCGCTGCTTCAAACATCACCGCCCACGGCAACAGCACCGCCCTGCTGTTGTCGTGGCAACCGCCTGAAGGAGATTTTGACACCCTCGTTGTCACACTGTCGACCAATGGGACGAGCCGCTGGGAGAAGACGGTTCTTCCGGATGCCACCGAGGTCACCGTGGATCACCTGACTCCTGGGTCGGCCTATAAGGTGACAGTGTTGTCCAGGAGCGGCGAGCTGACGAACCAATCAGAAGCCAGCGTCAGGACAGGTGAGCCCTCCTTCCATCTTTCCTACTTCTATTTTTGTGTCCTTTTATTTTTTTACTCTTCTCCACTTTTCCATCCTGTAGCTCCTGCGCCGGCATCCCTTCTTTCCTTGGCTCCGCCCCCCTCCTCTAGTGGTCTCCTCCTGTCATGGTCGCCCCCCGCTGGCTTCTGGGAAAACTACATGCTGTTCCTGTACGATGGCGCTCAACTGTTAGCTAGCGCCAGTCCGAACCCAGAGGCGACCAATCACAGCTTCTCAGGGGAGGGGCTAACGCCTGGGAGGAAGTACAGCGCTGTGCTGAGGGTGGAGAGCGGCGGGCTGATGGCGGAGAGCCGCTGTGACGTAGTGACGGGTCAGCGGACGTTCACAAATGATCCACACATGAATATATAATCTATATATATGATAAAATATTACCTTTAGAAATACATGAAAGTAATTACTGTTTATATACTTCAAATACAGGAAAGTACATAAATACTGTTTATATACTTCAAATACAGGAAAATACATAAATACTGTTTATATACTTCAAATACAGGAAAATACATAAATACTGGTTATATACTTCAAATACAGGAAAATACATAAATACTGGTTATATTCTTCAAATACAGGAAAGTACATAAATACTGTTTATATACTTCAAATACAGGAAAATACATAAATACTGTTTATATACTGCAAAATAAAGGAAAAAACATAAATACTGATTATATACTGCAAAATACATGAAAATACATGAATACTGGTTATATTCTTCAAATACATGAAAATACATAAATACTGATTATATACTGCAAAATACATGAAAATACATGAATACTGGTTATATTCTTCAAATACAGGAAAATACATAAATACTGTTTATATACTGCAAAATACATGAAAATACATGAATACCGGTTATATTCTTCAAATACAGGAAAATACATAAATACTGTTTATATACTGCAAAATACATGAAAAT